>JAOWBP010078123.1:0-28712 GCA_028571105.1 Tragopan temminckii
ACCTTGGGAATCACATTAATACTATTCCAAGTCACGGCTGATTTTGGTTGTTTCTGATGAAAGTTTGAACTTGGAATTGCAAAGGACTTCTTTTAAAATGACTGAAAGGTACGAAAAGTAAGTTATGACCCCATGGTGGAGAGTGCTAGTTTTTTGAAAGGCAGGACTTGTCCATTTAACTTTATTTGTCCTATGCAGAGCCTCAAATAATGAATACCTGCTTACTTGATTTGTTTTTTTTTAATGTTTGGAGGTGGATTAAAGAGTAACTTGTTTTGCTTGTAACAGGGAACTAGGACTCCATTCACTCCTCAGCACGGTAAGCAAAGTTCCATTTTTTTGTATGCAATCTGCCCATGTTCCAGGTGCACACAGCCCGTGTCACAGCAGGCTCCTTAGTGGCCAACAGTCCTGCAGGGAAACGTTGCACTGGATAAGCCTGCTAGAGGACCAAGCCAAATGGTGGGAAAGGAGTGGGAGGAAAAGGGTCATAACTCAAAAAGATAAAGATTGGTCCAGATGTTTATAGTTTTGATTTTCAGAGCAGACCTCTTCTCTAGCGCGCATCTTGCCTCCTGATGGATGTAATGGGATCTAATGGTGGGTTTTACCTGGGGGTAACAGATTTGACTCTGTGGAGTGCCTTTTACAATACTAGATGGACCTGGAAGCAGGAGGGAGAACCCACCCAACGATCTTACTGGTTTTTTTTTTGTTGGTTTTTTTTTTTTTTTAATGTAAAATTTTAGATTTCTAAAATGGGGAAATGGTTTTGACTACTTACGTGGTAATATAACTGCTAGTTTTAAGTTAACTGGGAAACTTTTAACTTATGTCTGACAGTTGTCTTGTGTTAATGTGTAGAAACTTATCCTTCCATATACTGTCACTGTAGCTGCTGTATTTTAGACTAAAGCTGATCATGAGTTAATGGTAATACTGAGAGGTTGTGAACGTCCTGATGCAGTTAGTAGCCACTGTGGGTATAACTCTTCAGATGCATATATTGGTAAAAGGTCAGTTTGGAAAGTCTATAAGCTACAATAAATTTCTGGTTCTAAAGGTTGCTTGCATTTATTTCTTCCTGAATGGAATGGAGTTGAGTCAAATCACCCTAACTGTGTATTTGTTGGCCTAGAAGTAGAACTTGGTTTTGTTTTTGTTGATCTGCCATGTGTAGGAGCACTGGGGCATCCATTGGTGTGCAGTTTAATCCTTTTTTATTTATTTACAAAACAAGTACCTAGGGCAACTGAAAAGTTAAACACGTGAACACACTCTTGTTACAGAACCATGGTTTGTCTTAAAAAAATACTTTTCTTTTTCAAAGGCAACAAAATAAGAACAATCAGTTTATACAGAGTTAAAATCACAAAAAACATCTCTAAATAAATAGAAAGGAGTATCACGGAGCATATTTATAAAGCAGAAGATACTTATTTACAGTGAAACATAATATCTTTGAAAATGATTTAAGTTTTTATCGTTAGTACAGTTCAGCTCTCTGGAAAGCATCAGGTGAGCTATTGTGTAAAGCTGGAGACAGCAGCTCTTTGCTGCCCGGTGCAGCCATCAGAGCTCCAGTCAAGATGCTGTCCCAGGGGTGTAGAAGGGAGGAAATCCACTCAATGACTCATCAACATTTTTACTGCTTGTAGGAAAGTCAGCTTTGTTGATGGCGTAACCTAGCTGTAAAACTGTGCTGAATTGAGACGCCTTTGGAATGGCTCAGCTCTAGCAGTTGATGCTGATACAGCTTTGTTTTATTGCACTTTTACAATGGAAGGACAGATGACAGGAGCCACTGCTGCTTTGTACTTCTGCAAGCAGGTAGGAACTGCTGTGAGCCTGTGATCAAAGTACCTGAGCACACCCAAGGAACCTGTCTTACCTGACTGCCTTACTGCAGTATGGCACGGGATCCTGGCTTCCCTGCTTATAGCAGCGTAAGGTAATGGTGTTTGTATTTACAGTTTTGTACCATGTTTCTTCTCTCCCGTAAGATTACTGTGGTTGCGCTGCCTCTCAGCTTGCTTGTGGCCTAATATTCCTGCATGCTGCCTGCACCATGAGTTAATTTAATAAGGAAACAGCAATATTTACCTAGTCTCTTAAGGTATAGTAAAGTTGTGTGGCCACAGGCACCTCTGCAAGCAGAGTCCAGGCACGCCACCCCAAAGGAGGGAGCACAGAGTAAATGTGTGTGTTGTGGTTTTATGATTTTTTTCCTCCCTACTGAGGAAGCAGTAATTTAAAGTGTGTGCAATATTGTTTTCTCATTGATTAGTATTCAAAGAGCTCTAAGTTCTACAGTATTTTTTTTCTAATAGCAAAACAATTGAAAGAGATTGCTTTTGCATTTCCTATGTAGTCCTTAATTAGAATCTCTTCCTACCTTACTGTGTTCTGCGACTGTGGCACGTTTTCTGTATTATTCCAGTAAGATGGAGTGCAGAATGCTCACTCTCCACAAATCTGAGTCTTAGCAAAATAAAAAAAGCACTAAAGAATTAGAGTAGTTGGCATCAACTGGCACTGAAAAGAAGTTATAATACTTAAAACATTGGCTAAAAGAACATCTCAGGTGGATTACTCTCGTAATTTGTATGAACAAATTTATGATTTGCAATTGTAATTACAAATATGGGTTTGAAACCTGAGATCACTCACTGACTGCTGTTCAATTCAAGGAAACCATGAATTATATCATAGACTCAGGAAACAAACATATCAGATAAAGTAATTATGCTGCATTGCTCCATTCACTGACAAATATAATATCTACTGTTAATTTCTACAGAGGTAGGAGTTAAGCAGTATTAGCTTAGCTGTACAGCTGATGAGTAACAAATCTATTTGAACTCGTGCTTTTAAAAAGCACTGGGCTTACCCTGCAGTATAGGGATGCTGTTTTCTGGGCACCTCATTTTAATGCAGTAAAAAGAGCTAAAAATCAAGAATGAGTTATGCTTAAGTCCTGGTTGCAAAAACAAATGAAATTTATCCCATAACGGGGAAGATGTACTGGGAAAAAATAGGCAAGTTCAGCATCTGCCCTGAACTAGCTATTTTTGAGGAAATGTTTGGCAAAATTAACTCAAGGCATGAAAGCTTAAATTTACCTGAGAGAAGTCCATCATTTGACATGTTTCTTGTTGCTTGGAAAAAAGGATAGGAAGTGCCTGTGTTTCTTTTTATCTACTTGTGTCCTGTAAATTAACCATTGCTCAACCCAGGTCAGGGCATACCAATCAAAGAGCTAACTCAACCTTAGGGATGTCATGAAAATCTGACTGTCATTCTTTAAAAGACAGAAACGGTAGCACCTCTTGAGGAACAAGATGATGTGAAGAACACAGGGAATGGAAGGGAAGCACCCCAGGGAACTGCTAAAGGAAGCAGATACTAACTGGACTGCTTATCTTCCAGCATGACCATAGGCTGCAGCCTGCTTGATGCACCTCAATTTGCTCATGGGAGGCACTGAGGGACAGCAGTGGCTCCTGTTCATCTGTCCCTGTGCAACACCAGTGCTCAGAACTGCCCACCAGGTGAGGACATTAGCTGGAGACAAAAATACGACACAGGAGTAGAAATACATAATGAACAGCACCTTGTGGGACAGGGGACAGATTTCCTTGGTAAAGAGACAAAGGCAGCTGTGACAACAGCAGAAGGCTGGAGCAGTTTGTCCAGTGTAGGTACCAGCACAAATGACTGCACCTTGTTCTTTGGCTGACCTCCCCACTCACAGTCTTTGCACCCCAGCTGTTATAACAAACAGAGCTGCGTGCCTCAGCTGAGAGCATATGGCCGAAGAGAGCAAGGAACAAACTTTTCAAATGAACCGAGATGCGATTTTTCAGTACTCAACCCACTCATCTGGCACTCCTCTATCTTTACACAGGAAAGCAGACTGGCCAAACAACTTAAGCACAGAGTGGTACCATGTGTCCCCTCTGACACTGGGTTACAGTGTTGTATCCCAGTAAGTACATAAGTGCAGGCCAGTGCCCTCCATGTATGCTTTAGAGGGAACCCAGGTGGCAAACTAGCTGTAACACCCCACTAGGAGGTACATTCAGCAACCAATGGTACATGCCCGTTGGCACAATGTAATTTTAATGTTTTCAGGCTTAAAAACAGAACAAATGCAGAAAACAAGAAGCTGGCTGAGTTCAACCTAAGGTCTGATTTAAGAAAAAAAGCGTACCTAACTCAAGTTAGGCCATCCCAAGCACCTCTTCTTGAGGCGTGAGATTTTAGGCAGCATCTCAAGCTCTCTGGCCTCTGCAGCAGAGAGACAGTAATGTGATAGTATGGATTTACTTTTTAATTCTGTCACAGTGCAGAATAAAAAGTCTGTACAAGTTGGTTTCAGAGGAGATTTAAGCTGACCTACCTTGGTGTACACTGAAACAGGGTAGGACGTAGTGAGTTAAAGCCTGAGCTGTAATGGTAGAGGCCTACAACAGCTGTGCTATAAGAGCTACAGCAGAGTAGCTGTTCAGTGTTTAGCTGAATTGTCAAGAAAATAACAATAGACATGTTAGCACACTTACTGACTTCAAAGTATATTGAAACTGCCTGAACTCTTCCATTAGAAGATGTATTTGAAACTTAACGACTTGTTAAGGATATGGTACATCCACCTACCTTCCACTGTTTGCAGTAATTTTATTGCCTTGTGCCTCTTGCCACCCAGAGATCTGGTGCAGGCATGATTAGGCGGCTGATGACAGTCCAACAACTTTCAGTTAGGCAGAAAGATGTGATCTCTGGGACCACAGGTGAGGGATCTTAAACACGACAACATTCATCAGTCTTCTAAAACCAGTCTACAATCGTTGGATTCAGTGCAAGTGGTTGTACATTCTCTTGGAGCAAGCGTGCAGGCTGACTCCATCCCTCTACTGTCTGTTATCTTTGGATACGTTGTGTGCCAGCCAGTTCACTTTGGTTTTCCAGCTCTCCCGCAGGGCTTCATTAAACTTGAGTCTGAAGTGTTTCAGTGCCTCTTCATCCGTTTTACCAAGAGCTAGGGAATCCTGAGGGTAAGAAGCAGAATTCAGTGTAGCCTCACTTGAAGTACAACTGAACAATTAACTGCTAAACTACCAAAATATTTACTTAAGAAATTATGTATTGAAAAGAACACTAAGTAGGAGACAAATAGCCATCAATTGTTTTAAACAGGTACCGAAATTGCACAAGATTTTTCATTGCAATACATGTGTCCTACTTGTAATTTAGGAGTAAGGAAGCATTAGGTTTCTTGGTGCTCTTGTTCAAAGCTACTCTCTTTCAGATGGACAGAGCTAGGTTGTTAAATTTAAGGAGGCAAGCTGGAAAAAGGAATCAGTGCTCAACCAAAGAGCTGCATCCTTCCCTGCGAGCTGGTTCTTCCCTGCGAGCTGGTTCTACAACATGCTTTATTACCTCTGCAATGAAGTATCTGATGGATTTCTTCCCTGAGCACCAGTACTTGCCATTTCTGACAACCCATGTGGGAGCCATGGACACTTACTCATTTTTTGCTGTTCAGGTGCTTTGAGGAACATTCCACCTTCTGCTCCCTGAACTACACAACCAGGTATTAAGTTTCAGCCACACCTGGGTTCTGCTTTGCTTACCTTCAGGTACTGAATGTCCTTAGAGCAGCTGAGCTCTGGCAGGCCAGCAGCTTTCATCAGTGCAAACAGGTGCAGGAAGAGAGGACCATGGCGCCTCAGAATCATGTAGGCCTTTTCACAATAACCCCTGAATCTGTTCAGAAAGGAAGATGAGGCAAATAACTGAAGGTTGCAACACTGACTAATATCTTGCTTTATATAATAGTGAGGCCTTTTTACATGCTCTAAATCACAATCGTTTGTTTTACTTTGTATATATTGAAATGGACTAACTAATGTTTTTAAGTTATTCGGCTATTCCATTTAACAAGAGCTAATGGCATACATGACTGTATTGGATTATCGAGTCTCCACGGCCACTAATTTAAATCCAGCTATAGTTCCAAGAGTGGGGACAAGGGACCACTCCACCAGGCACAGACACAAGTGCTGCATTCTCTCTCTCTTGGCTTTCTGCTGCATAATGAGTTCTGACAACTCCAATATAAGGGGTTGGACTCCTCACATCGTCAGTCCCTTGTAAAAGCCTTCAGTACCCCAAATACTGAGCATCAGAAGGCAACTGTATACAGAATTATGGAAGACTACAGAGGGGGTTTTGATACTACAAGCAAGAGTATAACATCCCAAATGCTTCCAAAAGGAGTAATGAGCACTTTACGTTCATTTTATACTAACTTCTGTATTCCAGAATTGTTGCTCTGCTGCTCTGTAGGTAGTTCTAATGGTGGAAATAGTGGAATTAACTTCAGAGAATTCAGACCTTAAAAATCTTATGTGAAATTAAACTGCTAACCCTTACCTTTCAAACTTCTCACTGTTGTTTGTTTTTCCTTGCTGGATGACGTGCACAAAATCGTAGGTTAAGATGAAAGGAACTCGTTCTCTATTAATACCAAATTTGGTCTTGAAGTTCCCCAAAAAGTGACCAAAATCAATGTGGAACAGCTGGAAAAAAGGAAGAAAAAATTGTTTTCAGAATAGTACTGCTCCTCCCAGTTACTGTATTCGAAAGATACAGACCATAGCATTTTGGGAGGGAGAAAACTGACCTGTCCCCTGGCACTCCTCTGGGAAAAGAGGCAATGTTTACTTGCCAAAATATTCTCTAGTGTAATTAGAGAGGTACCTGCCTCTTCAGGACTTGGTATAGCTGAAAAAAAATGTTTTTTTTATGCTGTCTTATCCTAGCAGTGCAGTCTGGAGTCCCAGACAGCATGTGAAAATAAAATCTGTTCTGAAGTTGCTACCAAACGTTACTTCTTCAGGTACAGCTTCCCCCAAAAAACCAAACAAACAACTATAAAGCAAGTGAAGCATTCTCATCACCAGTACACTGATGGAAAGGAAGGTCACAGCACAATCATGTACCTTTTGCAGAGCTGCTGTAAAACCCAAAACGTATACAAACCCCAAGCCTGCATACAGCAGAGCATCAGCTCCCCCAGGTGGACAAATCACTGAGCAGCCCTGCTCTGAAGAAAGCTGCAGAGGCTTCTTCTCCTGCACTGCTTTTTATATTGTCAGAAGAGGCAATCCTCGATAAGGGCTGCTGCTAATCAGAGCCCAGGAAGGGAGGTTACTGTCTTGTCAGTGAATGACACAGTGGCTCTGCAGTCCTTGCAGTACCAGTGTGAAATTATAACCATACTGATCACACGCAATCGTTTTTAAAAGTCTTTTTCCTAGGAAAGCTATAAAAATCTTGGACAAGAAACTGAGGCTCTTACCTTGCAACTACAAGCAATCTGTAATTCTGCTGAAGCCAAGTAAGTCTTCAGCCTGCTAAGTATAGTGCTCAGGTTTGTATCTGCAAATGATTTTAGGTCTGAGGCTGTAACTTCAAAATTAACAGCAGCCAGATAAGAGACTGAGAGCTGGTAGCAGTGACACTTATTTAGAGAAGAATACTCAAATTCTGAAGCTATATTTACCCTCTCCATGATGAAAGCTATTGAGAATATTTGTCCAGCCTGCCTCTGCTGGAAGCTGCATCCCTTAGCAGTAGAATCACACTGGGATATTTCCAACCAAGCAGCATTCATGCACCTGTTCCAGTACTTCAACAGCAGCACTCAAGCCCCGTACCTGGCCAGTTTCCCGGATCATGATGTTATCGCTGTGCCGGTCACCGATGCCCAGCACGTACGTTGCCACGCAGTACCCCGCACAGGAAAGAGTGAACTCCTCTATGGCTTGTTCTAAAGCATCACTGAAGAAAAAAAGATGAAAAGGGAATTTTACTTTAAAAACAGCCTTCCCAGCTGTGAAGCACTGGTATTCAAAGATCTCCCCCCCTCTTCAGACCTGCAGAAGGTAAGAGAATTACATGCCTGAATTACTTTCTGTAGCATTTTCCAGTCAGTACGGCCATCCGTGCCATACAAGAAGCAGCTGGAGTAAAAACTATCCATAATTGGGGAGGTCAGGGTAATAATTCTGTCCCCAATCTCAACTAAACTAGTTCATTGTTAACTCAGATCCCTCTTACTCTGCTGGGTTGCAGAGCTGCCAGAGATCTCACAGGACAGGTTGGAAACATGCATAACTGAAAGAAAACATTGAGGAAAGCAGAAGCAGCTTGTCTCTCACTGGAAGGAAGTAGCAAGCAGCACTGAGTAAAAGCTAAGTCCACATACCCTGGGTTCTTGGATTTCAGCCAGTTTAGCAGTGCATCCTTGTTGAAGGCTGCAGTGGCAGCCATGTTGCTCTTGTTCAGCTGGATGTTAGCGATGGTATCAGAATGCATGACTACTTCTATCAGCCCAGTCTTGTCTCCTGTGGAGAGGCAGCCATAAGGAGTCATCCTGCAGAGACGAAAGAAACCCTTCTGCTGAAATCTTGCCTGCAATTGGGCTGTCTCGATTTCCCAACTTTCCCTTGTCTGCCATATCAAGAGCAAAGTGGTAGAGAAAAACTGTCCTTTTGGCCTAAGCTTCAAATTGGAACCAAGGAAAATCCTACAGTTCTGCAGCGTGTTGAGCCAGCAGATGGAACCGCATCGCTGAACACCCAACCACCTTCACCTCCTGTGCTTCAGAAGCACGAAGGGCAGTCAGGATGCACAGAAGACAGAGGATCTTCCATCTGGCAGCTTGTCTAAGCCAGCTACCAAGCACTGATTTATTCTTCACACGGACAAAAATGCAGCTTAACTATGGCTTAACAGGAAATTAGTAAAAGAGCCTGATCTAAGCCCAATACCACTTATATCCCAACTTAACAGCTGTGCAGCCCTGGCTCTAGCACCAGCCATGAACTTCAAGTTCAGTAACAGCATGCATCACCAACTTCTGCTTGCTGCCAGTGAATTTCCACAGCCTCTGCTGCTGGACTGTATTTTAGTCTTGTCCTCCATACTTCATCCTTCCCTAAACCATGCTGTGTGGAAGCAGCTGCAGAGTTCTGTCTTAAACTGCCTGCGTCCCTTCTCCCTCACAGTGCATTTAGTTGGCAATTTCCAATGTGTCCCAACTCTTCCTCCCCCCTTCTCACTGCATTTCCTACCCCTCAGCACCTTCAAACCTGACTATCTCAGAATACTGGATGGATCTGGCAGAGACAAAAGCAGCTTGCAAGCAAAACAGCTGTACCTACACGATCTATCATTGCAGCCAGACATCTGTATGCACGTTACTCACCTCAGGTCCAGGCCCTCCTGCTTCCACAGGACGTCCATCAGCTGGATCATCTGCAGAGTCAGCATGTCCTGACGAAGATCTATGCAGCGTTACAAAGGAAGAAAGGTTCATTAGGTACCTCCCTGTTTTCCCCTCCTGCTCTCTCGCATGCTAAACTTGTTCTGCCCTTGCAGCAGGATGCTAGAAGGGCCTTTGCCACCTCTGTCTTGCAAGCAAAGAATGTTTTCACAGTTGAATAGCTCAGCAGCAGTGTAAAGCTACTGCTACTCCTGTCTGAGTTGATTTATCTAATGGAGATAAATGCTGCTTCACTTCGCCACAGCTCTTACCACAGCAGACAGTGTAGCACTTCCCTAGAAATAATCTCTGGCCACAACAGGAGCAGTATCAACAGTAACCCTACAAGGCCCTCACAGCGGGTTCCCTTTCACTGTGTGTGGGAGTATCCAGTTATCAGTAACTGGTACAACTGTGCTGAAATATTTTATTGAAGGTGACAGCAAGTAAAATGCAGACCAGAATTTACCACACCTCCAGCTTTCTGTCAAACATCTCCAACACACTGACAGCGCTTGCTGACATGACATCTTAAAGGTCCATGCTTAGGCCCATTCACACAATAAATACTTGAGACTATTACGCCTAGAAAGCATATCCCTAAAGACTTACCATCTCCATTTTTAAAAATGATACCCACTCCACCTCCACCTGTCTCTTCATTATTAAAAACAATCCATAAGGGCTTCATTTTGGAATCCATAAATGTGCACTGATCCACACTAGGGGAAACAAAAATACTATCAGTGTTTCTACCTATTAGAAATGTTTGCATCTAAGCTGCAATTTCAACAGCATCCAGAACTGCTAATGGGCAGAGAAAACATTAAATTGGAAAGTCTAAGAGCTGAGAACCAACTGCCATGAGAAAAGAGAGCCTCAGAGTAACCAGAAACCTGGCTCTACTGCTGAGCAAAGCCTACAGCACAGAGGGAGGAAGAGATGCAGCTATATTACTTACCAAACTTCAGTGAGGATAATGCTGGGGTTCAGAGGGGACTGGAGGTGGGAAAGTGCTTCGAGGTAAGTTTCCTGCTTCATGCACACATGCATCATCTCCTTGGCTTGAGGCTTGGTGGCCTTCGGAGAACTCAATTTAACAAACTCATTCAGAGCTTTCATCTTGCTGAGTGCTTCTCCCTGCAAAGAAATGGATGAACAGAGTAGGGTTAACGAATAAGAAATGCCTAAAGAAAGTGCAAGAATTAGAAAAATCCACTGTGAAATGCAGAAATTGCTTGTATCTCTTATTTACTCCTCAACGTGTGGCAATTTCATGAATTGCAACAGAACCAATTTAAACTTTCTGCTTTAGAGAAGATCATAATCAGTTGTGAGTATTTTGCTGGGCACAAATGTATTGCAAGGTAATGATTACAGTCCTAAAGACCAGGAATAATGAACAGTGTCAAGCACCAGAGGAAGATGTGAGGTGCACTGGCTACAAGCACAAGGATGAGTTCTATAGCCCCTGCCCTATGGAGCTCTGGTTATCCCAGAGCACCACTCTGTCCTAAGAACAGACACAGCATTAGTTCGTGGGCACATCTTAGCTCTGACTTCATGTCCCCCATGTCTGAAGTAGCTACTGCGATCCTGACAAACGAAGGTTAGAGTCAGTAATGAACAAGATTACCTCCACAGGGCAACTGAAAGAAAGAATGCACTGCTCCAAATCAGGCAGCGAATTTTAATGATATCCTACTAAATGGCAATTCATTCAACTCATCTAATAACAGCAGTCTGAGCGTTTCAAGCCGTCCTAGGCACATCTTGCAGTTTGGAGCATGTGGGGGTGAGTAAGAGATGAGCAAAGTCACACATGATGGGGAACTCCAGGCTCTTAATAGGACATGCCAAAAACAATACAGCAGCTGCAAGGCTCTTTCTGTCTTACTCATAATATTAAATAGAAAAATAGAAGAGCTGAGAACCAGCTCCAAGCAACAGGGATGACAACCTTACAGCTAAAGCAATTCTTACCTGTTTCATCAAAACCTTCATATGGTGGGTGCTGCCTCTGCAGTATGCTTCCAGGATCAAGCCAAACCTCAAGGCAACTGCAGGGACGTGCATTTCTGACCTAGAGGAAGAGGGAGGTTAAAGCAAACCTTACTACCACAGCAAGTGCCTAACTCTCCCATTCATGTCAGCACAAAGCATGTATGTGTGTGGAGGGGTTGTAAGGAGATGTTAGCTGCTGTTTAGATTCTATGCAGTAGAGAGGAAAAAATAAAATAAAATAGAACACCCACCCCAGAAGGTGCTATAGTAAAAAGACTGCTTGAAGTTGTGAGACATCTTTGCCAATGATTAAAATGCTAACCACTTAATTGAGAAGATTATTTAAGGAGTAAGGATGATTCTGAGCCTATGGCTTGGAACTGGCAAGTAGCTAGGGATGTCCAAAGTAAATTTCTACTCTGAGTATGTAGATACAAGTTCCAAAAACAGAACCTAAATCCAACCAACACAACTCCCCTCTCTGCCACCTGGGGAAGAACAAAAACAAACAAACAATCCAAAACCAATCAACCAAAAAAGTTTTGTGTTATTCAGTCTCTCAAATAGCAAACAGCAGCTCCTGGGGTTTGGTAATCATGTCAGCAAAGTCCCATCAATGCTCTGGTGAAAGATGCCAGCCAACTGCCCTTAGATAAATACCCTGGCATCCACGTGTGCCAAAGTGCTTGCTATCTCATTTCACAGTGCAATGAGGAATCCAGTAAACCCTGGTCTCACTTGATTATTAAGCAATAGCCCAAAACATCTGCTCTTACCTGAGGTGCCAGAACAAGAAGTGGCCGATCTTACGGTTGGATAGAGCCCTGTCCAGCAGGAACTTGGTTAATTCACAGTCTAAGTAGGATTCATACTTGAGCACCTGGACAAGCTGCAGCAGATATTGAAACAATTCGTGATCTCTGTGGACAGAGAGGAAAAATAAAAGGTAACCTCATCTGTACTGCAATGAGCGTGCTTACAAGAACAGCACAGAAAAGGCTGTCAGCCTCATTCACAGTCCTCCTCCGCAGCCCTGAGCATACACAGAAAGGGGCTCTGCAAATCCCTCGTGGTGAACACTTACGTCAGCTTCTTTAATGAGTTGATAGCAAAGGAGCCAACGTAACGATCAGGGAAGCTAAAATCCAACAGCTCCAAGGCATTCAGGACAGGCAACTCTGGCCAGGTCTGAAGCAGGGAAATCATCTGTAATTAAGAAGAGAAAGGAAAAATTAAGACTGATTAAAAGTTCTACTGCTGGAAGAGCAGATCCTTTGTGCGGTGGGAAACTATCCTAGTCACTACAGATGCCTCAGAGTCAGTTTGCAGACATCATATCAAATACCAGTCTCTGGAAAAAGCACTGTTCTGTAGCACAACAGTGTAGACTGGAAGGGGACCTTTAGAGGTTCCTGTTAAAGCTCTGGCAGTGAGTATAGATGGACACTGCCCCTAACTGACAAGTAGTGGGGCTGAGACAGCGCACAGAGCCAAACCTCAGCTTGACTGGGTGCCACTCAGCATACAAAGGTGTTCAACAGCAACTGGGAGAGAATGGGAAATTTTGCTAAGCCTCAGTGATGCCAAACCCACCCGCACAGGGGCACTGCCAACCATCTCTGGTTAAGCTGGCCTTTCAGACGTAACAGGGGCATAGACACAGAAAAATTCATTAAAGATGTGCCCTGCTGCCAACTCCAGCATCCTCACCTGGGCCACATCTTCATGCTTGTTCCATTTGGTGATGGTAAGGAGCTTTGCCAAAGCTTGTGGATATTGGTCACGGATATCATATCTCATCTTCCACACCAGATCTTTCTCATGCTCATAGAGCTCAGTGTGGCTCCTCCGCTCCAATATTTCCTTCAGCTGCAGCTTCTGCTCATGGGAATCACAGCAAAGAGCATACAGAGGGCTCAGCCTCAACCCAAAGGGTTTGCTCAGCCCAGAGAGATGCAGTGAGACTGGGGTAAAGTAAAAAATGCTGGCTGGGGGTAAGATGGAGATATGACTTAATCTAGGAAGCCAGGCTCGCAGATAGCCTGCACACAGCAGAAAAGCTGATGCCAGAGACTCACCTCCTCTGGATCTTCTGGTGCAGAGCGGGGTTGTTCTCCATTCCTCCCCAACTCCAGCAGCTGGAACACAAATATAGAGTCTGAGAACTCTATCCTCATTTCCTTTGTACTTCCAGCCTGCTATCATTTCAGGCATTTATGCTGCATTAGAGACTCGCCACATCTGAAGAAAGGAATTGCCCCTCTCACAGCCCTGATGTAGGAAGTACACTCAGAGGGACAGCCTCTGCACATGATGCCCCTTTCCCAGCAGTGATGAAAATTAAGGTCCTTTTTCCCAAGAAAAGCACATCTGCACACCCACATGGTCCATGTACGGAGTGCTGGCTCACTAAACTCCAGGTTAACAGGAACCTCTCCAGGTTCCTACAACTGGCATGTGCTTTCCAAACAGCCAGCGCTGCCCAAGGAACCTCGCATGCTAGCAATCTGCTAAAGCTGCTAAGCCAGAACATGCACCACGGATGAGTCCCTGGCAGAGCATATCTCCTTCCTTTCCTGCAATGGGTACATTTCTTCTTCCACTTCAGAAGTGTGGCCAGCTGTAGTGACAGATGGAAAATTCTCATACCACACAGCATGTTACCATTCTGTGCTGAAAGGCAGGGAGCTCTCTCACTCATTTTCCCCTTATTCCTCTTCCATTCTATAGAGCCCAGTGCTGCCTGCAGTTTAAAGGCAGCTCAGTTAAATCCATTTGCAAACAAATGCCCATGGATGAGAGCAGTCTTACTTCAGGAATTCAGAGCGTGCAAAACTATTCATTCAAAGATCCACTACTAGTTAACAGAAAAGGTCATTTTTTCTATTTTCTATCCATTAATCAAGTTTGTTTGTATCTGGTCTCTGTAGACAGTTGCCCAAAAGTGTGTCTTCCTGCACTGAAAAGCTAATGTTTGCCTCTCAAGAAAACATCCGTGTTCCTACCTGCTCAAATGATGGATAATACACAGGATGCGATGCAACGCTGGGGAAGCAGATGACTAAGGCTGCTGCACTTTCTGTGTTGGGGTTGCACTGCACCGTGCCCATGGGGTTCAGAAGTTCACCTTTCTCATCTGAAAAGCAAAGTACGTAAATCCATAAATCCTAATCTTCTGAAGCGTTGGTCCAGAAAGCAGAGCACAGGACCGCTTCCAGCTCCGTCCCTGGTCACTGCCTGGCCCTGAGCAGGTCACTTCATTTTCCCAGCCTCTCAAAGCACTGAAGTATACATGGCATCTTTAGGACTGCAGCAACCTCTTAAGTCACGTGTGCAATGCCAGGTAAAACAAGGCCTTCACCTTGGCATGGCTATAATACAGAGCAGTAAAGGTACTGGAACTTCTGGCAGTGTTGATGCAGCACCAGCATGCCACTCCTGCAACATACTGGACAGCAATGGAGCAATGGAGAATGCAGGGCAGATCCCATCTTTGTGGCAGAAGCTAGAGACAGAAACACACAGCAGCATTAGCTCCTGACATACCTGGGAAGGATGACCACATGTGCAAGCAGCACTCCCCTGTTTTCAGCTGGTCCTTATAATCAAAGAGCATGACATTCACCCAGGCAATGGGGCAGTCCTGGAAAGCAAAGAGAAAAGCTTATGTGAGTGCTGTATTTGGAAAATTGAGGGAAGGAAAGAGCAGCAAAAGAATATGAGATATCCCTATGCAAAGCAAATCCCTCACAATAGCCAGGACTAAAAAGTTACATTATCTCCTTAATTTCTTCCAAGTCTGCAAATTGCTATAGAGAATACAGCAGGTGGGTAACTTTCCATTCTAGAGCATCCAGGCATCCCCTCAAAAAGATGCCGGAAGGAACTCACCCCCCCAGGCAGCCACACCTGCTGCCAACCTTTGACATTCAAAAACATATCCTGAGTACAGGATAGCATCAAATTCAGATACTTACTAAATCCTAGTGGTTGAATGGCACCAAACACTCCCTACAAATGTCTGAAGCTTCATCACCCAATATTTTGCAAAGCTGAAGATTCTCTAAGTTTCCAGTATAGCCTTAAATTCTGTACTCAATGATATTTGAAGGAGTCACATCTTACATCCTTTATGTATTTCAAGGCTTGAGGGGAGAGAGAAGAGCCTCGATTTTGAAACAGGAAAGTGAGTTAACATGCCCTCAGAACACCTGACAGAGAATGCAGAGTATATCTGATAAAAGGAAGAAAAAATGTTGGCTCCTTTTGTGCAGTAATGAACGCTACCTGACAAACTTTATGCTGTCAATCCCAACCCAACCTTTCCACCCTCCTCCCAACAACAAGAAACAAGACAACACCACCACCACCCCTCCAAAACCACCCACCTAAACAAACAAACAAAACAACACCCAAAAGCCCAAGCCCAACCCAGTCGCACAAGCCAGCCTCATTTGGGAGGTGCAGGACTCCAGCAAGTAAAGCGACTGGGACACGGCCAAGAAAGAGAAACCATCTCCCTGCCACCAGAGCAAACAGACGTGTTCCACAAGTGACCTAAGATTTCCTGTGCTCAGGTTCCCCAAATGGAACAGTTTACTTCATGTAACAGTTTAGCAAAACCAGCATTTCACTTGGCTGCTCAGAAAACAAGGCTTGAGTGTACACCAGCACAGAAACTGACTTGCAAAGAGGCTGCGAGACCAAATTGTAGCGAGACACACACAAACTGTGTAACATCTGAAGGGATTCACAGGGAGGCACCTTCTTCCACTGAGATATTCTAGAGAATACATCAGGCTTGCCCAGAAGGTGCACCAAACTTGGTGGAGTTAGCTGCGTCAGCATTTCTCCCTAATGAAACCAAATGAATCACTTCCAAGCGGCCTCTCACAAACCTCTGGTGTTGATTTGATTAGACTAATCATCTTCTGCAAAATCCTATTTGAGACATCAGCTTTCAGACTGCAGGGAAAAGCTACACACACACCACCAGCAATAACCTGGTCTAACAGACTCCGTATGACATCAAACCACAGCACAAAGCCTGCCAAAGAGCAAGGCGAGATTTTTGGT
The DNA here is from genome assembly GCA_028571105.1 of Tragopan temminckii. Taxonomy (NCBI): domain Eukaryota; kingdom Metazoa; phylum Chordata; class Aves; order Galliformes; family Phasianidae; genus Tragopan; species Tragopan temminckii. The sequence continues at coordinate 16,412 of JAOWBP010078123.1, forward strand.
GGATAAAGTCCAGCAAAGAAACGATTCAGCATCATAAGGACAGAAATATCTCCTGCATGACTTACAGAAACACTGAAAGCCAAGCAGTGACATTAAACTCTGACTCATCCCAGCCAGTCTGCAGGCTTGCCTGTTTTTGTGATAATAAATGACTTAGTCCCACCTATCTGCTCTGCACAGTCCACACAGACAAACAACATGCATGTATTTAACCTCTGAGTAAGCAAAGCTGGCAAAAAGATAATCTAACAAAAATCAGGGCATGCTTTGACTGGAACCTCCAGTTACCAATGGTTCTAAATGGGATCTGGGCACCCCACTCAGAGCTGCAGCCCAAACGTGTGACCAGCTCCACTTCTGCAAAGCTCAGCTCCAGCAAATACCACGACTTTACAATAAAAGCTCACCATTACAGAAGACAGATGAACTACTCCTCTTAACAACCCAGCTAACTGAGCTGGTCTTGTTTTATCAATCAGAGCAGTAAAATTTCCTTCTGAATGCCTCGAAACTGAGAATTGTTCCTATGTGACCACAAAAATGCAGCCTGTGGATGAATGAGACATTCTGTTCAAGGCAAGCCTCCAGCAGGAACTGGAGTTCTGCTATTCTTCAGTTGTTTTTTTAAAAAAGCTAATGAACACACAAAAAGAAAACAATAACGAGGTGAAAAGGTTGGTCCTGATCTTAGCCTCGAGATCTTTCCAGTCTGAAGCCTCCAACCTGGAAACTGGTCCACGCAAATAGGACTCAGGGGTCACCTGTTGCTCCCCAGGTAGTAAAGCACCGTAACTGAGAGCCTTACTGATGTCAACACAATGAGGCTCAGCAAACCTGCCAGCCGTGAAGAGGAGCTGGGAGAACCGAGGCTTCATAAGATCCTCTGTGATTGCATTTGTCAGTCCCTCATTTCTCTGCACTCTAGAAAAGTTACCATGACTAAAGCCTCTGTTTAAAGCATGGCAACTGTGTTTTTATGGCTGCAGAAACACTCATTTACAGAGGAATTTGTTGCTCACAAAGAAAACTCACATACAAAGAGCTAGAGGTATCACGCTTACTTAAGGTGTAATGCTGGGAAACCAGCAATTCCATTCCACTTAAATCTTCTCTTATTGAATTATTGTTATTAATGGGTTAGAAGTTTTGAAATAGAGGCAAAGTGAGAAATATCACTGCCTCTCTAATTCTCAGCACAAGAACTGCCAAAGTGATGTGACACTTTCCATCTGCAGTTTGCAGCACCTGGACAATAGCCTTCAAAGTCCTACACTTTTCTTTTACCTCACCTAGAGCTCTGCTGCAACTCGTGCTTACATTACTCATGTTCTTCTCCATTCTTAGCTGTTAATTTGCTCCATGGACACTTGCATAAAAGACCTTTCTAATAAAAGAGGATGTAGCATAGAGTAAGGCTTTAACCTTGACTGCAAAACAAGGAAGTTGTGGAGCAGCAAAACAGCAAAACTAACAAATGATTCCTCTTTGTGCGCATTCTGATGTTGAGTATGTTTCCTAATAGCTTTTCTGAAGAAGAAATTACAGTTAAAACATCCTTCCCTATGGGCAGCCACTCCTCAGCTTCCTGCTCCTGCTGAGGAAGTTACTGGTGATCATTCTGTAAGCTCTTTTATTCACAAAGTCATCTGAAAGCAAAGGGCACTTGGCTCAGAATGGTGTCCTGCGCCCTGCAGCTCTGGCAAGCCAGGCTCAGCCTCACATTGGATTTACTTACAGCTTTCTTGGACTTCTTCTTGGTGGATCGTGCTTTCTTTGCCTTCTCGATGACAGCATAGAGTGCAAAGCAGAGCCGTGCCATACGAGGAAGATCACAGATATTGATATCAAAATCCAGCCTCTGCTTCCACACTGGCTCTGAGCACACGTTCACTTCAGAGCTTGACACCGTTTTGCACAGCATCTCATTGCCATGAAAGAGACCTGCCTGCACCACCAGCTGAGGGGAGAAGAAATAAGAGAATACCATGAATCCACAGGGACTCGACCTGTCTGCAAAAAACCCATGATTAGAAGCAGAATGGGACAGGGAGTCCACTCCTGAAAACAGGATGCCCTACTCCTGTTTCTTTCCTCTGATTTACCAAGACACTAAGCCCCTTAATACCCAGTTTTACTCCACTTCAGTAAGAGTGCTGTTATCTTTTCACTTTACGTAAACTTGCAAAAACACTGCAAAATGCTTGGGTGATTAATTGGTAAGAATAACACAGGTTTCATCCTCTGAAGCCAAGCAATATAAATATTCAGCAAACCTCACCCACTGAGATGCTGCAAAACCTCAGGAGCCTGTCACACTGAAAAAGCAAGGCAGGCACCAAGAGCTGGCCAGTGCATACGTCAAAGAGAAAAATCAGCAGCACAGGACAGCCAAACGCTGGGCTGTCAGAGCAGGCCTGCAGCGCAATGCCAGCACATTTGTGTCTGCAACCTGCACTGCTCCTGCAGCCTGCCAGACTATGGTACAGCTGACAGGCCAGGCTCATCCCCAGCACGACCTCCTCTTGCAGCACTGCTAGCTAACCCAAATCACAGGACACTCCCCAGGACAAGCTCCCTGCATTGTGCACTGTGTCTTAACTCTAGCAGTCACAACATCTCCTGTCATTTTCTTCTCAGAGCTGGATTTCCCCTCCTCCACTTCTGCAAACTTCCCTGCGTCTCCACACCTCTGTCAAGCAGCATCACTGCAGAGGAGCAGCTGTTTGTTACTCACAAACTCTTGCAAGGGAATGCGTTTCTCTGGTGCTGAGCTGCTACCTAGCAAGTTTCCTTCCCCTTCCTGTTGCACTGCATCTTACGAACTACCCAAGGGCTGAATGAAGCATAATGGAGGCTCATGTGAGATCAAAATGTCTGCCTCTGCTTTCCTCATCACAAAGAAAGAAGACAGATGCAACTGGGAAAGCAAAAAAGCCAAAGCACAAAACGAAAACCCAGAACTGCAGTACCTACCTTCATTCTCTCATCTGCATTGACCTTGCTGCCTTGCACTAGCTCAACGTAGAAAGACTGCTCCAAGGACCAGAGGGAACCGTAGTTTGGCTAGAAGGAGGAAAGGGTTCTGATTAGAAATAGATGCAAAGGCTTCTCAAGCCAGCAGCAGTTCTCATCGCATGCTTTCGACCCCAACACAAAAGAGCACCGCACTGCAGGTGAGCAGTATTCTGTGACAACTAAGGCAGCTATGGAGGGATCTGGAAGGCTGACTGGAACCCTCAACCCTTAAACCCTGGAGAATAACCTGCCCCAAGAGCAGTGGGGAGAACCAGCCGCCATTCCAAGACCAATATTAGCATCTCCATCAATATACCAGTTAACAGGGACCTGGCTCAGTCACTGTGCCCTTTTACCTTTTTCTTAGGGAGTGGGGGAGGCTTCACTGCCATCTTTGGGGGGTTGGCAATACTGTTGACCTGCTCATCTCTCATAGCAATAATAGTGGATGAGTGTACCATAGTCAGGTGAGGTGTTAAGCCTCGGTGCAGGCAGCTACGAATGTACTGCAAAGAGAGGAGAGAGTCAGCATGGATGAAACAGAGCCAGGCAGGCATGAGAAGTCAAGCAAATCAGAACTGCTGAGGCAGAAATAGGTGACAAGAAATTATGGAGAGGACACAGCAACAACCAGAATTCCATTTTAATGTACTTCCTCTTGTTTTTTTAAACCAGCGTCTCCCTGGTCTCACACTGCCATAGCCAAGAATGTGACATGCCTTGCACCTGACATTTCATCAACTGACTGAGAAGGCTGCACTGGGGAAAACTGCTGGGGATCCAGCACCCACAGCCACACTTTGCCCTGCCAGGGGAATGCAGAGTAGGGAATTACTTGTTCAACTTTCAAACCTCTAGTCCACCATGAAAACAAGAACTATAAGCTATAAAGACATTTACACCACTCTTGGTGCCCGGTGACAGGCTCAGATCACTAGCTTCCAAAACCACAAGGTTTTGCTGTCAGGTTGCTAGAAGTACTCCTTGCCCTAAGCAGCACCCAGGTCTTGCCATCAGCGTGCTGCATTCCTGTAAACAGCAGCGTTCTTGATGGAGAACAGGTCTCAACCCACCCTCCCACCAAGAAGAGTACAAAGGGGAACAGACTTTCTTTTATTAAAGCAAGACAAAAGGCTCACCTGGAACTGGTACAGGGGGTAGTTCCCATAGAGATATTCATACTTCCCATTCACCTGCAGTGTGTAGTCCTCCGGGTTCTCCATTGTCTCATGGCGGAAGACAGTGGCCTGCTTCTTGACAGCATAGCTCATTAATGTGATGGGGAACTCATTTGGGGAGATCTGGAAAGTGAAGCTCTCCTACAACCCCAACAACACAGCATGGACTGTCAAATACCAGCAAAGAGCTGAAATCAGCACAAGAAGCAGCAATAGCTCAGCTGGGAGGTAACAAGATTCCTGTGACTGACAATAAAGGGAAGGACAGTGAGGCCAAAGTATTCCCCTCCCACCCCTGAAGCAAATAAGTAGGGATGTTTGCCAAACTGGGCAGGGATATGTTTCAGCAGTGCAAGCACAGGGCTGGAAATTAATAACTTTAAGTCCAGTATAAGCACGACCACTAGTACGTGTGGCTGGTAGTTACCAAAAAATAAAATAAAATCTTCCTACTGCTATTCCATCAGCAAAGCAGAGAGTGGCTGGGGTCATCGTGCTCAAGCTATTCTCTCCTAGAGGTGGCTCCTGCTTCATGCCCAGGTACAACATGCAAAACTCACATTAACCAAGGGCAGCAGGCAAGAACAGGGCCCCATAGGCACCACAGATCAATGCCTGCAAGCAGTGCGTGCTGAGCTGGCTTCTGTGTTTCTCTCTGATCCATAAGCAAAAAGCTTTCCATCATGTGTGCATACAGCAACTTCAGTCACCAGCTAATTGGTACCCGAGGGGAAACACAAACAAGCTAAACAACGCCACAGAAAAATTGGTGCTTTACCCCGCCAGACTGAAACTTGACGTTGACAAAAATGTTCTTGATGGGCGTGTGCAAGAGTCCAGTTCCAAGGCCTTTGGCCATGGGCTCAAGCTGCAAGGGAAAGTTGTACTCCATCCAATCTGCCCAGCTGAGCTGCTGCCGCTTTGCTGCTCTCTCCTCACAGAATTGGCACATTTTGGTACGGAAATCATTCACCTCTGGATCCTGCACAGAGTCAAATTCGTGCAAACCTGTGTGGAGGTTAAGAAAAAAGATGAACTAAGCACTTGTACCCCTTGGGGGATTAAGCTGGTGATAATCAAATGGCTGTGAAACAATCTTCCTAAACACATACTTAATACTTATTAAAAAAAAAGAGCCAAGTCAGCCAAGCTGCTAGTAATTGCTCATTTACTCTGCACAATTGCAGGGAGTAAATAAGCAACTGCTATTGTGGAGTAAAGACACAATACTACGTCACTCTGTCAGAAGGAAAAACTGCCCTTCTTGCGTTTCCATACACACTATTCCCTTACTACAAGCACTACAGAGAAGTCTTGCTTATTTCATCTACCATGTCAGCAAGATTCCATTGCTATTCCATAAGTAATAATGCCATCTAGGACAGAGGCACGTATCACCCATGGCCAGCAGCCCTGCCACGCTCCTGGTGAGACCAGTGATGAGGGAACTGACCTTTCCCAATGAGCAGGCTGATTTGGGAGTTAATAAGCTTCTTGACTCTGTCACCTTCTCGAGCCACGAGCCGCAGGACGGGCAGGAAGGGTTGGATGTCACAAAGGCGCCGCTGCTCATCCTCCAGCTCTTGCTGTTCAGCTGTCTGGTTGATGCACGTGAAGACGTAGGCCTCGGGATCACTGAGCATATGGTAGAGGGGCTCATACTGAGCGTGCTTCCACACCACCTGGGACAGACCAACAGCACAGTGAAACTGCTGCTGCACTGCCAGAACCTCATCTTCCTCCTCCTGCCATCCCACAGCCTCACTCTCCACCTTCTCTCAACATCCCTGCACCTGAAATCACAGGCAGTATTTTCAGCCAAGTCTGGCAACCCCAGCTTCTGCTGAAGATTTGGGTAATAAACCTGGGTAGATTTATTTGCAAGTGCCTTTAACCGACTTGCTTTTCTCTTCTGTGCTTGCCATTTGTTCCAGGCACAGCAAATCTCTTGACCTCCGTATTTAAATACCTCCCATCTGAATACCTGGCAGTAAGTGCCCGCTGACTGAGAGCCTTGTGAAATGGAGGTATTACTGCCTCTGGAGGGAAAAGCAGATTAAGTAATTCACCTCCAGTAACGTGAAATCTGTGACAGAGCCAAGAACTTTTCCCAAGTCTTCTGAGCTCCATCGAGCGCTCCCAGTGGGTGACACTTCCACACGACTACTGATATTCCATCCTTTACTCCCTTCCTAAGCACATGCTGTAGGAGACGCAGCCCTGCAGCTGACGGGCCTCCAGCTGACCCAGTAAAACACAAACCTGCAACTTAACAGCTGGAACCGATCAGCTCCACTTGCCTTTTATTTATTTATTTACTTTTTTTGGGCCTGAAAACTGCAGTATGAGAAAACTGGGAATAATCTGGCGCTGTGCTTCTGTCCCTTGTGATCTGTGACTCATCTAGGCCAGGTTGCTGCTGCAGAGAAAACCTTCTCCATTCTATTTTCCTTCACTCTCCCCTAACCGCACTTTCTGCCCAGGGAAATAAGCAAGTAACATTTCTTTAACGCATGTTTTCGCAACAGCATTTCACTCCTCAAATTAAATTCTCTCTGTCACTTCTCAGTTTTCACTGTTCGGTTTCTGTGATGCAAGAGACGGCAGGGCTGACACGCTCAACACTGAGTCCAGCACCTTAACTCGTCTATTTGGAGCGACTTCTCTTCCTTGAACCTGCACAGACAAGAGCACTGCTAACAGAAGATCCAGTGTTGGTGACCGGCTGGGAAGCAGCAATCAAAAATGCTACCCAAGCCCTGTGCTGCCAGCTCATGTCTGCACTCTTCCTGCAGTCACTCAAAAACCAATTCACACCTCAGTACCCAGTGAATAAAGCCCAACACGCTGGCAGCACCATCAGCACCCTGCTGCTGGCAGCCTCAGCAGCTAGATGTGCATTTAGCGGGTTGCAGAGGCTCTCACAAGAAGCTGTCTCAGAGCAATGCATTAGAAACCCAGCTTGCATTAAGACCCAACACAGCTCCTCACATGCTCCCAGGAACAGACTCCTTGTTGCAGGAAACTGCAGATGAGAGTGACCAAGGCTGTTACCTGTTTGATGGTGCCCAAGCTGGCATTGCAGGGCACAGAGAGGTTCAAGTATATGCCTGTTGGCAGCAGAAAGTCCACCTGGATGTTTTGGTTTTCCCCCTTGGACCAGAATTCCATAGGGCAGTAAATGCCCGGGGGCATCCTGCTCACTGCTCAGCTACAACCTGCAAGGAAAGAGAAAAAAAAAGTCTGCAGCTTCCAACCATGTCACACCTCCTCAGGACACAGTGCAAACCTGTGCTGGGCTTTGCACAAAGTTAATACACAACAGGACCCAAAGAAAGGAAGGTTATCACATCTTCCACAGCTCAGGAAAATTGGCACCTTAGTTAAACTTCCACTCCAGAGATTTAAGCCATAGGAATATTCTTGCTACTGGTTCTGAGTCTGCATGCATCATCCTTAAAACAAAACCAAATAATGTTCCACTGCATAACCCACCTCTGGAAGTACAGGAAAAGCGAAATCTAAGGCCAAGGCAACCGCGGCAAGTTTGTTAATTCCATCTGCACCCATTCATTTTCCACCTTCAGGTACAAACACGGATAAATGCACACATGAATGACTAAAACAAAAGGCATTCAGCAGAGGCCCATCATATGGTTTCTCTCTTAAAGACACATAATGTCAAGGTCAGAGGAACCCTCAAGCTCCATCCATTTGTCCATGCACAAAATACTATAGCAATATAAAACCCCATTTCCTCCAACTCTTTGCTAGTTCTAAATTCATCCCTGCACATTCCCTGAGCAATTCTGACAGTCACTTATCTTCAGCCTATGAAAGTAGTACAAAAACTGCTAACTTCACGACTTAAAACATGGCTCTGCAGCTGTCAGCTGGTGTACAAACTTAGACACCAAGCAACATGCTGCTGAGGATTTGGGTCTCCCAAATCATGAAGTACTGCTGGCAGCTCCTCGTGAGCCAGCCCTGTGCTTCAGCATGACAAGGAGCCCAGCATCTTATCTGCAGCGCCTGGGAGCACAACACTTCCCCACCAGCAGTGAGGTAAGGATTCCCAGAAATAAGAGCTATGTTTTATCTGTCCTCCTTCCTCAGCACACATGCTGTATCACCCAGAGACCGGATACAGAGACCACAAAACCACCCATGTGCCTTAAAAGGGAGGGAAGTAAAAGGGGGAGGAGGCAAGGTCTACTAGTTTGAATAAAGCAAAACAAGCTTGCCTAGTCCTCTGCTCATTAACAATAAAACCGGCACATTTGTGCAATATCTGCTGCCTCAGCCCAATAGTAACAAAAGCAGCAAACTGCCATCACCCTGCTGACAACCAGAGACCAAGGCACAATAACAGCCAAAGCTGCCTCGTCCTGCTGAGGATTTCTGCCTGATGCAGCACCCCATCAGACACCAAGCACTGTGCCGAAGGCGGTGGCATTACGAGGCCAAGTTCCAATCCCTCAGGACCTTGTCTTTCCATATCTTGGGGTCTATAGAGATTTTGCCAACAGAAGACGAGGTGGATATTCCAAAGGAAAGCAGAGTTGCAATGGAAATCAAATCTCTGCAGAGTGTAACAGACACATGTGTTTGAGTGTTTTATGATAGCTGCTGGCTTGTTAAATACCGACCAGGTAGTTTCACACATCTCCTATAAAAAATGTATTAAGTACAACTCTGGTGTTTACAACGTAGAACTGCTATTGAAAGAGGGGGGAAAAAAAAGCAACAGGCGATCAGATGACAAAGGGAGCAGTGTTCCACAAACCTCGGTGAGGCTGCTGCCTTACACAGACACGGAAGCTCGAACGCCTACAAGCAGATGACAGAATTACTAAACCCTGGGACTACAAAAAATACCTTTCAAGTTTATAAGAAATGAGTGGTGCAGAGCTTACAGGTGATGGGTGCAGTGTGGGAGACAGCAGGAAACTGCTTTCATTGTAGGCATCAACTGCAGGGGGAGGAGACCACGGGAAATTCTAGGTACACACGTGCTCAGCAGGTTTTTAGCACACAATCAACACATGTAGCAGAGGTGAATCAACCCTATGTTCTCCCAGATGCAGTCAAGGAACCTTCTGAAGGTGTCTAAGCTCAGGCTTGGTTTTTTGGTGGCAGTCATGGGGTAAAATACCGCACGCTGTAGGGAAAGGCAAGTTCTTTGAGCACTGATGGACCCTTACAAAAGTAAGAACAGACTGGGAAAATTCTCAGAGCGTGTCAGCACGGCCCCAGGGTGTGCAAGCAAGTCACACCATGATGGGAGGTAGGAGCCCTGGGGGGACTGCCCTGGCAGAGCTAGCTGGATACCTGCACCCAGGTGGCAGTCACCCAGACTAATGAGACAGAAAAAACGTGCTGAATGTGCTTAACCTTATGGCCTAATGTAATAATCCCCAGGATGTGGATGCAACCAATAGATGCTTGTGGTGGGACTGGCCTTAGCAGCCCTGCTTGCTGGTAAGTATTGACAACCTGTTTATTCATCTGAGAACAAACACACGTGTGGTAAAAGGTGCCAGGAACACCCGCTTGTTTGCAGAGGTGTAAGAGCCTGCTGTGCTGCCCCATTCAAGGCAGCAGCTCAGAGCAGAGCCAGCAGGACAGAGGACTCCCAGCCACCTCCTGCCACATCCAACTGGCTGCAGCCCTTTCCACCACAAGAACAGCTTTGCTGCCTTACTTGCAATCGTCATCCATTCCAGAGAACGCATTCATAGAACAGATTTGACACAAGAACTCCTGTGCTCTCACATATCAAAAAAGTGTTTCCTTTACAATTTCCATTTAGTACACTCTGAAATACACATCAGCATCCCAGCTGAGCCATCTCTGCCCTGTTCCAGTTCCTGGGACAGTGCTGCACCTTCAACACAGACTTGAGTTGCAACACAGCTCTGCCCCTGCTTCTTCCAACACACACACACAAGCTAACACTTGGACCACAAACTCAGCAGGAAAAAAAAAAAAGGAGCCCTTGAGAAAGTGGAGAGAAGCATGCAAGCACTGACCACCACCTGAAGTAAAAGCTTTTCTGTGCTCAGGGTTCAATTCCTCAAACCATAATTTAGACTATCACAACCTCTATTTGGTTTACCATAATAAGACTTCTACCACTGCCAAATATAAAAATCGAATAAAGATTTTTCATATTATCCATTTTTGCTTTACAGATTGATCCTGCCACACAATTCCACGCACTGATTCATGATCTCTCAGTGGTCCTTTGCTGTTCCCCCAGTGCCACAGTTGTGCTGTTTCTATGATGCCTTTTATTAGAGATTTCTAAGCCCCTGATTAATCACATCTACTCATTACTTTGCTCGCTTACACAAACATTAGGCTGAATTAGATCTATAATGGAATCTGTTCAGGATAACCAGGCGAGGGATGAAATCACACACTCCAATGTTTCAGGCCTCTGAAACACTGCAGAGCATCCCCTTCCTACCAGAGGCCAAACAAACCACCATTTACAGAGCACAGTCAGCACCTTCAGCACACAGAGATGTCAGCAGAGAACAATGACCTTTCCATAGTGCACAGCTACTCTATCTACACAAAACACACAGGGAGCAGGCCTTGAACAACTGCTAGATCCAAAGAATCTCTTGGCTCGTGCCCTTCCCTCTCTGAAATAAACACACCCACATTTTGAGCATTTACTGTGCTCAGTGCCTGCCTTACACATACACATGCCCATCAAACAGGCTCACAAAGAAAAGCAATAGGAAGCAGAATTACACTAATGCAATCCAAACTGGAGGCTAACCTCGTTTGTGTGCAGGACCGATGATGAAAGGGGTTGTCAGCAAGGAGAGAGATAGGAAAGCAGAGTGTATACACAGTGATAACAACAGGCTGCAGTCCTGGGGGGCTCCCAGCTGCAGAGCAACTCAGCAAAGAGCATCAGAGCAGCATGCATCAGGCTCAGCAGGACCTCCAACCCAACCGCAAGGAATAGCCAGAGGGGGGAGAGAGCAGTGCTGGTAAAGCAGCTCAAGAGAAACAGAAATGTAAAGCCATACCTCGTCTGGGAGGAAACCGGCACCGCTAGAGAGAGGCAGAGGAACAGCAGGGAGCACGGAAAGCACCTGAGGGGAGGGCTCCAGAGCCGTGCCCTGCTGGAAACTTTAAGCAGCTTTTTAGGCAAGTCAGAATCAACCAGCTATGTTTTCAGTTGTTGTCTGAGGAAGCATCTAGTGGAAAACGGCACATTTAGCGGTTAAAGCAAGAGCTCAAAACCCGACAGCTTGTAAAGTTCCATTCCCAACCCCGGCAGTCGTTTGATGCGTGACTTTGAACAACCGACTCCTCTGCGTTTCGGTTCCCTCACGTGCACAGGCGGGCCGTGCAAAGGATGCTGCCGAGCGGCGGGCCGTGCTGCAGGGCTGCTGCTACTGCTACCGCCAGCACGGGCACAGTCCGGGAGATGGAGGAAGTTGTGATAACGAGAGCAGCTCGCTGAAATTAGCCTTTTTGCAGCTGACAACACCAGGCACCCAGATACATCTTGCAGATACAAACAAGCCGTATGTTCCTACCGATCCTTGAGCACCACACATCCAACTCCACACTGCAGGGCTCCTGTCCGAGGTACGAACGGCACAGAGGTGCCAAGGGAGCGGAGAGCCGGTGGGGGGCACGGCATGGTATGGTATGGTACGGCATGGCATGGTACGGCATGGTATGGCACAGCACGGCATGGCACGGCACAGCACGGCATAGCACAGCATGGTATGGCACAGCACGGCATGGCACGGCACGGCACAGCACAGCATGATATGGCACAGCACAGTGGGCACCGACGGGCCGAACCCGTAGGGCTGCAGGACGAGGCCGGGCTCAGCACCACCGCCGCCCTCGTGCCCTGAGGCGCCGGCTGTGAGAGCTCACCCCGCACATCCCGAACCCGCAGCCCGGAAATACCGCATCGTCGTAAAACAGAACCGATTTTCCTCGGGATCTGCTACGGGATGCCGAGATGCACGCGCAGCGCTGCGCGGAGCTTTATCCCCGCGGAGAACACGGCCAGACGGGGCCAAACACCCCGCAGGGGGGCTGAGGTGACCCCCCCTACCACCTCC
>JAOWBP010078175.1:0-28680 GCA_028571105.1 Tragopan temminckii
ATTGTGAAATCGAAAAACGTATCTGAAAGATAAATAAAGCATTAATCTTATTTGGTTGTTGTTGTTGTTTTGGTTCGCTTCGTTTTTGGCTGGTGGTACAAATATTAATGGTGTTTCCACCAAAATGAAAGAAAGAGGTGGTCTCAGTCGTCAAACACACAACTTGGACCCAAACCATAAAAACTTGGACCCAAAACATAATTAGCAATTGCCTGATGTGGTCAACAAACATATTTTTCTGTGGCCAGAAACAAAAAGTCAAACAACAAAATTCCCAACAAAAAACAACAGCAACATCAATTAACACACACACACAAAGACAAAACCAGGAAGAATTTTTAATGCAAACAATAACACAAACCAACCACCAAAGATCTGAAATTTGAGTGAGTGAATGAGAAAACTATTGCAAATTATAAAACCAAACCAAAACAAAAAAAGAAGAAGAATGACAAACCAAAATTTTATTCAATGCCAAAAAGCCGAAACAGAACCAAAAATAAAAAATAAAAACAGAATTTGTGGAACAGCTTTTTTGTTTGTGTTCTTCTGGTTGGTGTGTGTGTGGTTTGAATTTAAATTCTGTTAGTTGGCTTTCATTCTTTCTCAGCGATTGTTCCAAAGAAAGAGGGTGGAAGATAATCAATTCTTGGGGTTTGTCCTATTCTCCAACCATCATCATCATTTTATAATAGTTTCGATTCGAATTTCATTTTCTTATTTTATTTTATTTATTTGTTATTATAAATAAAAATTGTTTTGGATGCTTTGGATTCTTGTTTTTTGGTCTCTCTCTCAAAAGAATCTCTTTCATTCATTTTTTCTGGCACACGAAAAACACACTCAATTTTGTTGTTCAACTAGGGCCAAATACTCAATATTTGAATGCATAATTCATATTGAAAGAATCTACGGAAAAAACACAAACCATTCGTTTATACAATGCATCAAGCTTTTAAGGTGTAAACCAGACGAAACCTCGGATAAAAAACGATGCGGTTGTTTTTTCTTTGCTACGATCTAAAAAAACGAAATAATCAATATTCATTTTTTCCAGTGAGTCATTTTTTTCTTACGACAAGAAAGGATGAAAGAAAAATAAATAAATGAATGCTACGGTCCAAAGTTTTTTTCTTTATTCACTGTTTTTTCTTTGGTTGCTTGGTTGATTGGTTTTTTTCTTGTGCGTGCCAGAAAAAAAGTTGATAAACTGTGAGCAAACCGAAACGGTTCTATAGAAACAACCGAAGCTTATTATTATTGATTGGTAATGCTGCATAACAGAAATATAAAAAATATATATACGCTAGAGAGCAAAGCGTTAAAGAAAAAAATCATTTACAATTTGAATCATTTAAATGATGAAAAATATTCGTTTCGCGCCAACGCAAAACAAACGCTTAAATATTGCTTGAATAACAATTGATAGAGTCAATTTGGTTTTTTTTTGAAAAAATATATAAATAAAATATATTATTGAATATTATAATTTATTGCACCATAGCCCCATTATTGACCATAGGCTAATTTAAAATGCATTTATTTGGTGGGCGTGATTTGTTTTTGCAGTGATAATCAAGCACCGAATAATAACGGCAGCAAACTAAATGCAGGCAGACAACCTCCAAGATTCTCTCAGACATTCTTCTTTTTTTTCTTGATTTTTCCTGATACTTTTCTTTTTCTTATTCGGTCGCTTAAAAGCAGAATATAATGATAAAAGACGGCAGAGAAATGAAAAGAAAAAAAAATAAAAGTACTCGGCCTCAAATAAGCAAATTAGCACCCGAGAAAAACATCATTCAGCTAACAAGCCATCCAGTCAACCAATTCCCATGGCCAATGGTTGAATGGATTCTTGAAGAAAAAGTATATAATAATAAGAAATAGTAAAAAAAACAAGAAAAAATATATAAAATGAAACAAAATGAAACAGACACGCAAAACGATATATAAAGAGTCGTTGCTTTGACGACGAATATACGATGCTGCCTTTGATGTTTGCTTCGTCAGACACTCTTCTTCTTCTTCTTCTTCATGATTCAGTTCAGCTTCAAATGGATCCATGAAGGACCAGAAAAAAAGACAACAAACGACAAGCAAACAACTAAGCATTATACTTTGCTAGATCACCAACCAACAACTGCTGGCAAAGATCTCTCTCTCTCTCTCACTCTTACTTTAACTCAAATAATAATATAAAATAAAATAAAATGAATGAATGAATCAAAGTGAAGCAACTACAGCCAATGGAGCCAGCAAAAATAGTGAAGAAAAATAGTCCAAGTGAGAAATATATAAAAAGCAACGTTTATCACTTAGAGGAAATTCACATACACAACCAGACAGACAAACACAACCAACACAAACGAACGAATTCCATTTTGAGAATCAAAGCAACAGCAACCAACCAACCAACAAAGCAACCGTTGATGGTAAATTGATGCCTTGTTGGTGATGCTGGTGTGTTTGTTTGGTGTGATGGTGTCGAGTCTTCCAAATATAACGACACAAAACAAAACAACAACAAGAAATATAGCCAGAAAACGAAAACGACGACGAAATTGCTGTTGCACCGAGATAGATGGATCTGGCACCATTGCATTGCCAATAGCCAAAATATAATAATATTCTCTCGTGTATCGTTTATAACGGCACCACCAAACACCAACAGCTCCACTAACAACAAGAATCATTGGCCCAATAAAAAAACAAAAAAAAGATGCCAAAAAAGAGAGAGCGAAATAAAGGAAATGATGCAGTCCGTACGGTCTTGGGCCTTGGCCTACTCATCCGATAACACAAAGTTTATTTAATTAACACAACATGCTGAAACAATAGCTTGAACTGTGCATAACACACACACTAACACCGGAAACAAACAACATAATTAGCCATAATGGTTTAGTCTGGGTGGTGATGTTGGTATGTTTGATGTCTTTTGCAACATTGAAACAATTTTAAAAAATTGATCATTGTCACCACCCACCAAACCACCACCCAAAGCCACACACAACGATATGGCTAAAGGGAAAAGGAAATCAAACAACCAAAAAAAGAAACGACAAAGATAAAGCTTTACATACTAGAAGAAGAAATAATAATAAATCATTCCAAATGAAAATAATAAATTTTGAAAAGATCGGATTTGGTGTGTGTGTGTGTGTTGTGTGTTCATAAATTCATTTAATCATCATCATCATTTAGCCATTTATATTGTTCTGAGCATCAGCAGCAGCTTCTTATCGCACGCAAATGAACAGACATATAGCTTAATTAACACCAAACATGATTCATAATTATCGTATGTTTTGTCTGTCTCTATGTGTGTGTTTGTCTTTGGGAATGTTTTAGATATCCAAGCCCCAGCAACCCTCTATAGAAGATTTAGCCAAGGGCCTTTTTTTAAAAAAAAAGAATAAAAGAAAATTCATATATTATCCAACATTGTTTAGGCAAGCACCCACACACACAATCAAAATAATCAAGTTTAGTCCGGATGGCGCAAACAAACAAACCATTCACCAAGCCAGCAAGCAGCAAGTAAGCACAAGCATGATTGACTTTTTGCGTGCTTTTTGCACAAAACTTTCTCTATGCTGTTATATAACTATGTCTCTCGTGCCATTGCCAAAGTTGATTTTGGGTTTTGTGTTCGGTGTGCAGCCTGGTGTCAAGCATCATAAATCAACTTTTTTTCCTCTCTTTCTCTTTTCTGTTTCTTTTGTCTATTTTCTATTTCTGGTTCATGTTTGGGACATTTTCCTCTATTCTTCTTCTAGGCCCACACACACATAATTTTTTTGTTAGTTCAATCACTATCGCGATGTTGAACTATAACAAGAAAAACCATTTGGTCAGAAAACATGATTACCAACTGAAAAAATAAAAAAAAACAGAGAACCGAGAACAATCACCGAAATTTTAAAAAAATTCTTGGTCGGGACCAGGTGATCATCCACAGAGTTTTTTCATTTGAAATCAAAACCCCAGAAGAGAATTTACTCTCATGCACACCAAGAAAAAAACAGTATCTGCTCATGTCAAAGAGAAATGACTTTTTTCTTCTTTTTTTTTGGTTGTTAATTTTATTTTTTTATATATTTAATAATAATGGCATCAACATGGCCCAAACCAGCCAGCCATTCAGCCAACCCAGTCAACATGGCATTTGGCGACACAGTCAAGCAGCAACAGCAGCAGCAGTAGCAGCCAAATCCTTCTAACATTCTAGCTTGACATCAACAACAACAACCCCCATAAACAAGCAAGCCAAACACACACACAAACAGTGAACAATTCTAAAATAATATTATTATAAATTTGAAGGCTAATTCGACTGAAAAGCACAAAAAGAAGAAAAAGAAGAATTTTCCTCATCTTCCTTCTTCTGCTCGTTCTTGTTCTAAAAACATTATTTTATAACATAACAACACAATCATTTAAATCATATTTCATATGGCGACATAGCTTATATAAAAAAAATATAATATTCTCCCATAACAACAACAACTTTGATGATGATGAAAAACAATAGTTTTTTCTATGAATCTTGGTTGGTTGGTTATTCGTAAAGTGAACAGAGAGGAAAAAAAATTCATCTGGTTTGGTATGGTGGATGTGTGTGTATGTCTGCTGCTGTCATGTTCGTATATACACACACTAGATTTTGGTTAGTTGGTTGTTCCATTCTGGTCCATTCAGTTTCGTTTCGTTTCATGCCAACTAACCAACCAACAAACATTCTTCCCCTTGTTTTCGACCGCATCCATTATACACTCACATAGACAAAAAACTACCATACACACAATTTTTCTCTCGGTGTTCTCAGCCCCTCCCCCTTTTATATTCTCTCTATAGGAAGCATGAAAAGAAGAGAAAATTTCACTCATTCATTCATTCTTTTTTGTGATTTTGTTTTCTTGATGTTGGTGAACGCTTGTTGTTGTTGTGAATTGTGTGTTGGAACCTCTTTCTCTATAACACATCAAGTCAGTCAGTCAATAATAAAAAACCTTAATAGCAATTTCTTTTGGATGGAGCAAAAAAATGAAACAAACGAATGAAAAGAATAAGAGGAGAGAGAGGGAGAGAGAGAGAGTGAAACTCTGAACACAACAAGGAAAAAATGATCTCTATTCTTGTGACGGATGGTTAAATTTTAAATAACAAACCAAACTCTCTAAACCACCCAACCAGTCAAAAAAACACACAGAGAAGCGAGTGCTAGTATATGATCCAAGCCAATGAACCAACGAATCACTCACTAGCTTACTGTAAAATAAAATAAAATAACGAAAAGAAGACGAAGAAGAAAATTTATATTAAAAAATATATATTATATAAATATACTATGCCATGCTCATGTTTTCGTCGTATTATAACAAATAAAAAAACAACCAAACGCTCAACGAGCGCTCAACGAACCAAAAGCAATGCTTTGCTTCTGATGCTGATGCTTATGGATCGTAGTTGAGCTTCAAAATATAATAAATAAATATAAAAAAATAGGAAAAATATACTCGATTTACGAAAATAAAAAACAACAACAAAATCAGCGTTTTTTTTGAATTTACGCACCCTCCTATCACACACACACACACTATTTTGATTCTCTGTATCATTAATTAGAAAGAAAAAAAAACAGAATTCATAAGTACATACGCAACCCTTTTTTTATATTTACGTTTAAGTAAGTGATGTTTTACGTAAGAGATGATGTTGATGATGATTATTATTATTATTATTCTTTTCAAGTATTTTCTTCCTTCTCATTATTCTAGTTGTTTAGTAAAGTTGATGTGAATAATCTCCTCTCTCTCTCTCTCTCTCTATTTTTCTTCCCTTTATTTTTTGTTGTTGAGTATACACTCCGAACAAACAACAACAAAAAAATCTCGGCAATGGATCAGTGCTCCAAAAAGAAGCTTGATGATGCTTAACACCCTAAGATCTACAATGAAGAATAAGAAAAAAAAGAAGAATTTTTCTGGCTGGATTCTCTCTCTCTCTTGGTGCTATTATCCAGGAGAATCCATATATTTCTCTCCCTCAATGATATGATCAATGATGCTGGATTCGAAGCACATCATCAACTATACAAACCAAATGAATGAATGTGGCTGTACCCTAGAATTTTGAAAACCCTGCTTGACTTTGAATGGCGAATCGCACACACAAACACGCCATTGAAATTCTTATATTCCTATTCAACCTAAAGATTCATTCATTCACTCATCCATAGCAGCAGCATCTAGCTCAATCTTCAAACGCACACACTAGCATACTGGCATACAGCTAGGAAAAAATAACATTCATTCATTGGTCCATTTCATTCATTTTTGCCACTGTTCATGCAACACCATGAAACAAATGCATCATCTTTAGATTTTTATTTGTGATGAACACCAAAAATCACATACAAACTAATAATATAAAAAAACATTCACGCACGCATCTTTTCATTCATTCATTTATTGTTTACTATGTGGTTACATTTTTTTGGACCGGGTGTAGGAGTAATAGGAGAAAGGAGGCGGAGGAGGTGATGTTAGGGGAGGTGAGGTTTGCTTGGCCCCGGAAAATCAGTCTTGAGGCTAAATTTGAGTGTCGAACCAAACAACAACAATTCAATTTCATCAACAACAACAAGAATAAAAAAGCATGTAATTTAAAAAGATGAACCAATAAACAAAAAATAAAAAAAATAAAGGTTGACGGAAATGACATTTGGGCCGAACGTCCAGAACAAGAATCAGAAATTCAGAAGTGTCTCGTATACACAGAAACGCACATACACAGAGAGATATTTGATTTTGATTTGATCATCATCTAGCTCCAGAACCAATATCAAACCAATAATAACATTTTGGTGTGTGTGTGCTTCGGTAATGATATGTTAGGTTATACTTTAGATAGTTGATTCTATGTTATTGTACGGCACACACACACACACGCATACATCAATTCTTTTGATTGTGATCCAAGAATATAAAAAAATACACACACTGATTAATGGCATTTACTCAACAACAACAAAAAAAACGAGAAAAAAGTTCGTTGTTGATTGCATGCTGGAACCGTATGTTGTTCGTTTTTCTTCTTCATCATCATCATTGTACCCAGAATCTAGGAGCCAGCAATATTTTCTTGTTGTGTTCCATACACCATCCAGGCAGGCAGTTCAATTAAAACACCACCAAAACCAAAAAACATCAAAAGTGTGGAGAAATGGAAACAATTTTTCACCAACCAAACCAAACAACAAAAAATAACGAAAAAAAGAGAATAATAAAGAATATTCTTCGGGCCGTCAGGCAGAATATTCTTCTTCCTTATTCTTCTTCATTTTCTAACATTTTTTTCCAAACACGAGTGTTTGGAACAAACAAACAAAAAAAATAAAAATAAATAAATAATATGAAAAAAATAAGGAAAACTAGCAAAAAAAAGAAGAAAAAAATTTCAAAAGAAACTTTACAGAATGTGAATGAAAAATATATAAAAATGAATGAACAAACCAACAAACAAAACCAAGAAAATAAAATAAAACGAACCACAAAAATTTCTCAATTTTTTACAGGCTTTTTTCTATATAAAAAACGAATGTAAATATTAAATAATAACAGAGTGAGAATTGAAAAAAAATTAAGAATGCTAAAATAATGGAAAAAGAAAGAAAAATAGTGAAAATTGCCAAATAGAAAAAAACTAAGAAGAAAACGCCCACCAAACTAACCAATATAAAATGATGACAACAACAACCAGAAGAAGAATAAAAATAAGAGAAGAAAAAACAGTAAAAAATGATATTTAAATGAACCGAATGAAAGTTGTTGGTTGGCTTGGTAATTTATTTGTTTGCTATGCTTGTTGGTTGGTTGGATGTTGTTGATGATCAACAATAATGTCAAAACCAAAAAGTGTCTGTCCTATCTCTCTCTCCCTCTCACTATTTCTGGTTCGTATTCACTATTTTTTTGTGTGTATGCAATTTGCTTTTGTGTGTTTGCCTGGTTTGAACACAATCAACAACCACCACAACCACGACCAAGGAGAAGAAGAAAAAATCAAACCATCCAACCATCTAACCAGCCAGCCAACCAACCAAGCAAGCCAACACACAATTTTGGTTCCTCGTTTTCTCTCTCAATTCCTAGTTGGTCTTTTTTGTCGAAACGGCAAACTCAAAGTCAATTGGTGAAATGTTCCAAACATCAAGAAGGAAAAAAATATAAGAAATAAATATAATGCAATAGATGCAATAGATGTTGCATGAAAAACTTTTTTCTCCATCGAAACATCCAAGATTCCACCAAAAAAATTCAAAAAACAAACAAGAATTGCCATCTATCGACAAGATTCAGAACCATGATCTCTGTGTGTTTTTTGTTTCGATGGTGGCTAAATCAGCAACCATGGAAATTTATATTAATAATATAATAAATATGAAAAATACTTGAAAAAAAAGATTTCAAGCTTGGCTGACTTTTTTCTTTCATGCTAGTTGTAAATTCAATTTGGTCATTGCGAAATTTGTTCCGTTTTTTTCTCCCTCGCAGTTGTGTTGAAAAAAATAAGACTGATAAAAAAGAATTGAATTGAATGAATGTGTGTGTGTGTGTTAGTGAACGAATGAATGAATGGCAAATGAAATAAAAAATTCAAATGAGAACCAAACCAAGAAGAAAAGAGAAGGCGGAGCAACAACAACAAGCAGCGTTTCTCCAAGGGACCCTGGGACCAGAAAATGAACAAGATTGAATTCAAATTCAAGCAAACAAGCAAGCAACAACTAAACACAACCAAGAATCAATTGTGTTAACAAAAAAATATTTTATATAAAATAAAAATTGTGGCTGGCTGGTTGTGTGTGTGTGTTATCTTGTTTTATTTCGGTACAAAAGTGGTGTTTGAGTTGGCAGACTGGTTAGATGGAGAGAAAGGAAGAACAACACCAAAGCTGGACTAAAAAGCTAATCGGTAATCAACATCAAACACACACACACAAACAACATGGCTGAATGAAAAATAGTGGAGCATGAGCATCGATAAAATAATGTTCGTTGATGACGTATTTTGTTCCGTTGAAATGCAACAGCAAAAACCAACTAAAAAACAACCAGAGAACGAGAAAAAACCCTTTCCAATCAACCAAACAAATAACAACAAGAAGCTCCGCCTAGTTTGAAATGAAGAGGGAAAGAAGAAAAAAACATGATGCAATTTTTTTTGTTCTATCTAACAAAGTTACTTCTACACCAACAACCAGAACACAAAAAAAATTTATACAATGAAACGAACCAGAACCAAGAGAAAAAACAAGATAATGTACCCAAAAAATTTATAACGAATAATAATATTCTATCTCTGTTTTTTTCTATGGTGAACTATTTGTGAAACATTTTTTGTGTGTGGAACATAACATCAATAGCATTTGGAAAAACATTCTATTGCATTCTATTTATCTCTTACTCGGTTCTATTGGTTGTTGTTGGCTTGTTGGCTGGCTGGTTGCTTATGTCTTCAGGGCATTAATTCTGTTTCGTTTCGAAAAAAACGAAACGATACCAAAATGAATGAATCAAATGTGGAACTAGTTTTGCAACACCGCAAGATACACACCAAAAAACTATCTGCTAGAGTCAAACCAGCATACACACACAAAAAACCAAACAACAGCAAAATGTTTCATTTATTCATTCATTTATTTATTTATTTCGATTCAATTTAACACCCAGAAGCAGAATAATATAACAAACCGGAATAATATATAAAAAAACCTTACTAACTGACTGATTGAATGAATGAAACCATAAGTCAAGTCACATGGACTGTAATATTTTTTTTTTGTTACCATATTCAAACTTTATAGAATTGAAACTATTACCCAATTATAATCATACCACAACAACAACAACCAGAAGCAAAAAATAGAATCATGACTTTTTTGTTAAGTACAAACTAGGTTACAACAGGTCTCAAAGAGTTATTTTTATATATAAAAAATTGTGAAATATTTGTGGTGGTTTATTGGTTTGGTTAATTGGATTTTACTAAAAAACAAAAAGTTTTATGCAAAAAAATATGATCCGAAACAATGAAAAAAACAGAAAAATTGTGAAAATTTTCTCCAAAAATTTTTGTTTCACTCATTCATTTATTTTATTAATCTTTGTGCAAAAACTGAATTTATAAAAAACAACACAAAAATTAAATGATAATTTTTTTGTTGGACAAACAACCTAAATTGGTGTTTTGCCGCTACCACAAGCCAGAAAAAAATTATCATAATAATAAAAAAAATATGAATTGGCTTCAAGGCGAATTGTCAAACCACAAGCAAAAAAATAGTATATTTATATATGGCATCATTTTCCAACAACAACTTGCATCACCACAACAAAAAATGCAGAAAGCAGAATAACAGAAATGTGCACAACCGTCAAAAAAGTTATTGTTGTTTGGTTGTTGTTGTCATTGTTCATTGGACTGTTAAATTAAGAAATCACACACTAGTTGGGCAAAACATCCAAAAAAACCAAGAACAAAAAAATATATCGGCTCAATGCTGTTGGATTGTGGATTCCACTATTATCCAACGGAGAGAGAAAGACAAGCCAGCCTTACTGACTGACTGACTTTTTATGCAGCCAGTCAGTCATTGAAACAGTTATACATTTGGACAATAACAACCAACAACATTCGATTATATTCGATATAATAAATTCACTCGGTATATTCCAAATGATTGTTGGAATAATAAGAGTGAATCACACTAGAAAAGAATCACAAACAAACAAACATACACACAAAAAATAATACACGAATAGACAGACACACAAACAAAAAAAGACAAGATCTTTTTTTCTGTTTGGAAGAAGAAAATACAACGACACACTACAACAACAACAACCAAATGTCAGTGTAATCAAACATCGGAAATCAAGTGAAATCAAATAATGAATGAATGCTCCATGCTACAACAAACCAACCAACAACAACAAAAAAACACAAGAATATTCTGAGATCATAGAGAATATTCTGGGCGTCTGAATAAATATATTTTGGTGACGACCCACCAACCAACCAACAAAAAAATAACCAAAAAATTCTGGTCTACCGCCATTTGATTGTTGAATGGAGAACTGAAGCTATAGCTGACTGATTCAATGACAAAATATTCAAATAAGCAAGAACCAAAAAACCAACATATTATAACACACAAATTAATAGCATCTCAATGTTTTGTTGTTGTTGTTATTGTTTCGCAAAAATAAATAATTCTGATCTCAAACAAGAAAATTCAAATGAACTCAAAACGAGAAAAAAAATCAATCAATCAATCAATCAGTCAATCAAAACAATACACTAACAACACACAACCAAAATGATTGAATGAAAGATGAACCGACCAATAGTGAATTCTGATTTTGTTGTTGTTGTTTCTACCAGGGATCAATTCTACTTAAGTAAACAGTAATTTTTTTTGATTCTAGGATTCTAGGATAAGAATCCAAATGGCGGAATTTGTGTAAAGCCGGTCGGTCGGTCGGTTGCTTTACTTGGTCGGAAATGTTGGCTTTCTTTTCTCTCGAATATTCGTTTTTTTCTGTTGCACATGTTTTTTTTATAAAAAATAAAATGAGCAAAAAATAATAAATTGATATTTGCATATCTAACTAGTTGCGAAATGTTAAAATGAAAACGAAACGAGCTGCTTAAACGACGAACCAAAAAGAAAAATAGAATAAGAAAAAAATTCAAAACGAAAGCGCTATCTAGCGTGTAAAAACATTTAAGGCATTTTTCGTTGGTTGGTTATTATTATTGAAAAAATGCAAATTATCTTTCTTTTCGTTTGCTTGCTTTCTGAAATTAAATTAATAATATTCTTCTTCTTTTTTCTATTTTGTTTTTTTGAGCGTAACACGCACATACACGCGAGAAAAAAATGACAACAATCCTGGGTTCGTAATTTTTTCTTTTCTTCTTTTGTTGTTGTTTTTGTTAGTTGGTCCGCGTTCCAAGCAACTCTACAATGTAACGTCAAAAACTCTAGAACAGTTACGATGATGATGATGATGATCTCTCTTCCTAAACTCCAAAAGCTCAACCAACAAACATTTTTTGCTGTTCTTCTTCTTCGTTGTCAAACGTCAAACAAGCCAGAATTTCAACACACACAAAAATTTCACAGCCATCATCATTCCATGGCAAAAAAAACGTTGTAGTCAGTCGGTTTGGTCTTCGTCGTCGAAATATAAAAAACGGTATAATTTAATTTAAATACGCAACATTAAATCGAATATTGATTACAAGAGATGAACAAAAAGAACACAACGATCACGCGGACAAAGCTTTTCTCTTCTTAGCTCTCTTATACAAACACTATAGCAAAAATAGATGCCAACATTAACAAGAATAACAACAACAAAAGCAATTTATAATTCAATAAAGCAAAAGAAAGGCAGAGCATAATCTTTATCAGTAATTGTATAGTTGGCAAGCTTAAATCAGCTCTCCAAGCCATCTCAACCATTGGGCAAATCTCAAATTTTCACCACTATAGTTATAGAGTTTCTTCTTCATTTTCTTTGTTTAAAAGTGATTTTTTTTTGGTACTTAAATATAACGATTGGGCCAAAGACCATATGAAATGATGATCATTTCTATATTATACACTTGAAATCATCCACTAAATTCATGCATTCACAATAAAAAACAAACGACACAAAATAGGCCAACGTTTTCTTGTTGTTTTTTTGGTTATCGAACGCGTTGAACCTTTTGTAAATTATATTTTTTAAAGCTAATTCATAAGCTAGCTTCACTCAAAAAACAACAAAAAACAATGAACAATCATCTTAAATTTAGCTACAAAATATACCTTGTTTTATATTGAAGCAAACCATTTTTTTAATGTAACAAGCAAAAAAAAAGATTCTGATTTATAAAAAGCTTTCAGAATATTATTTCAGAATGTGCCAAATAGAAGAATTTTGGTTGAATGGAAAAAAACGAATATTCCAATATTGGATTCCTGGATGCTGAAGAAGAAGAATGATGATGATGATCCAAGAAGAAAAAAACGATCTCCCAGACCGAAACCAAACGAACCAAACTAAACCAATCAATGTTGGTTCGTTTAAGTTTCGGATCTTTTTTTTCTTCTTCTTTTGGTTTTGGGATCTTTTTTTATATATTTCTGTGTTGGCCCAATGACACCAAAAGAGAGAGAGAAAGAGAGAAAAAATTCTGTCTGGATTCTAAATTCTCTCTCTTTTTTTGCAGCACTGATTCAATTAGCTTAAATTATATATCGAAATCTCATTGTAAAAAAAAACGAATTATTAAATTTATACTATAAGAGAAATTTAGACAACGAAAACGAGGAAATGAGAACATTGGATGATTCGGGGTTTTTTCCTAATAATAAAAAAGCGAGCGAGAACGAAATTTTAGGCACCAGCAGACAGCGAAAGAATTAGAGATAAATTCTTGCATTTACTCCCCACCACACATCGCATAGCATAACAGGGGACCGAGAGCAACATGGATCGATAATTCCTATTCTTTTTTTCATCATCATCATCATTCAATTTAATTTTTTTTAGAGCAAATCATTAACAGCGCCATCTAGATCCACAACCAAAAACACACACACAAAAAACAGAGCAGCCAACCAACAACAACAAAAAACATTAAAATATTAAAAAAATTTTTTTTTGTTAAAAATTATAAAATGAAATTCTTTTTTTATATTTTTTCTTGCTTGAGATAAAAAAGAAAAGAACGAGAAAAAACACAGCCTACACACACAAACACACATTATTTAATGATGAATCAATCAATATGAACTATATGTGCCACCATAACCAAAAACAGCTACAGAAAAATAGGAAATAGGATCTTGGAAGCAAGCAAGCCAGTCAACCAAGATTTGATTTTTTTTTCTTCTTCTCTAGCTCTTTCCTGCCTTTTCGTGCCTTTAGGCTTTTAGGAACGAACCAATGAACAAATACCAACATACAGAGAGACTTACTCAATATACAACTTTTAATACGCTTTTTCGTCGTATATAACAAAAATAATAAAAATTCCAGTGAAATGCTATTTCTTATGATGATGGGCGTATATTGGCACACGAAATATTCACATTATTATTATAACGAAAATGTGTCAATAAGGCATTGAACGACACCAATGTTAGCCTATCAATTAACATTGTGTGTGTGTGCGCTTGTGTGTGAATATTGGGTAAATGGCAAACACACAAAAAGGGAGAGAAGATTGATCATCTGTTTGATGATGGCTACTGCTGCTGTTGGTTGCTAGAACTTGGTGACCACCAGCATTGTGGTCATCTCACTATCCAATAGACAATAATTACATTATCAAATGAAACACACAATCAACAAAATCACACCAAAAACAAAATTGCACAACATAACACCAACAAAAACCAATTTTCAATTGGGAAAATTTTTCACACTCAAACCAAAAAAATTACCAAAAAATATTTTGAAAAAAACATTGGTTATCTTCATTTTTAAACCATTTTTAGGTGTTTTCAAAAACCTTTAAAAAAGTGAATTCCAGATTGAAGATTGATTGAAGAGCAGCGGTTTGAAAGAATATTCTTTTGGCCAAACAAACGAAAAGAAAACTAAACAAAAATTATTGGCCAAAAAAATAACAACATGGAAGAAATCTTTTTTTCCACATCGAAAAAATCGTTTTTTTTTTCTTCAAAAAAAACTTTTTTCAAAATGTGTTTAAAAACACATTTTCACCAACAACACAACAAGTCGACCAAAATCGGAACCAGCAAGCAAGCAGCATTGATTGATGTGCATTTCTGGTCCATTTTCTTTTCTTCTTTTTTTTCTTCGTTGCTGGTCGATTCTGGAACGCATAAGTTTTTCTCTTGTTTTCTTCCCTCTTTATTCGTTTTTGTGGCAGTATTGTTTCTAGGATCGAATCATCCATCCATCTCCATCCATTTCTACACGCATACACACACACACACACATTCAAATTTACAATCAACAACCAGCCAACCAACCAAGGACGACGACTAGATGGCAAGAACATGAAGAAGAAACAACATTACAAAAAACAATGCTGCTTTGATGATGATGAAAGAAAGAACCAGAACAAAAATGGCGATCATAACCCAACAAAAAAACGAAGAATATTCTTCGGTTGTATTTAATAATAATAGATGAAGCGAAATAGCGAGCGAGCGCGTATATGTCCAAAATTTTGATTGATTAATTTAACCTTATGAATGAATATAAAAATGGCAAAAACGAAATGAATGAAGAAGAACAAAAATATAGTGCAAAGTTTTTTTTCATACAATGCAATTTTTTTTAATAATATGAGAAAAAAATGGATGATAATATTGGCAAGACACTGGGCTGCATACAAAAACAATGTATGAATGAATGATTTTTTACTTAGTGTCTATGATGTTGTTTTTTCACTCTGTTTTTTTTTGACAAGGACGATCAACGCTTGGCCTATGCAGCTTTCTTGCTTGGTTGATTGTTTGGTATCCTAAAAGATCCTAGACACGTTTGGTTATATAGATAGAGCAAGAAAAAAACACAAGGATTCATTTTTGATCATCATCAACCATCATCATCATCAGGATGATGGTTGATAGTTTCCGTTCCGATGAATGAAGCCAAAAGAAAAAAAATATAACGTCGACTACTATCAACGCAAAAAAGAACTCGCTTTGATTAATCTATTGGGATCTCTCCTCTTTCTCCACTTTCTCTCACTCACTTTGGGTATTTTTTCGGTCGGGCAACAAGAGAAATAAAAAAAAAGAAGAAAAACGTTCTAAAATAACCAGAAAAAAGAAGAAAAAAAAGAAACGAATCGAATCAAATGAATGAATGAGAGCGAAAGAGTGGCAAAGCAAATGGAACACACAAAACACTCACCAAAAGAGAGAGAGAGAGAGAGAGAGAGAGAGAGAGAGAGAGAGACTCAACCGATTTTAATTAAATCCAAAAGAATCCCTTTGTATTTTTGTTCGTTTGTTGTTGGTTGGTTGTTTGTGAAGCATTGAAGGCCATGAACAGTACATAACACACACACACACATTTAGAATAAATTTGCTGATGATGCTAATGCTTTATAGCTACAAATGCAACCCACCATCAACCCTTTCGCTTCCACCAAAACACAGACAAAACGACACACCAAATTGGTAAATTAGCACAGTCACACAAAAAAACGCCGAAAAATGCACGAAAAAAACTGAACCAAAAAACGAATAAAAAACAGAACATTTTTTCTCACATGTTCACATTACTTGTAAACAGTTTACATTGTAAACGGCACAGTAACGCACCCTGGTGGCAAACAAAACAAATAAATAAATATTAAATGAAAATGATTGAATTAAATACAATCCAAAAAATAAAGTCAAACCATGGCGGCCACCCCGGAAACCCTTTCTCCGTATCTCTGTCTCTCTCTCTCTCTCTCTCTGCCTCTAAAAACAAACAAACCAAAAAAAAACTACCAAGAAGCAATTGAAAAAGAAATTGGTAAATTGGTAAAATGGCCCAAAGCAATGGTGAATGATGAACCTAGACCAAAGCAGGCTTTACAAACAAAAGTTTTTTTTGTTGTTTGTTTGTTTGCTTGTTTAGTAGTCTGGCTTGGTATCATTCTATTCAGCAATCAATCAGTCAATTTCTGGCTGCACTCCAACCAAGAAATTTAAATGAAATGTCCATGAGGAAAAATCACCATCAACCAAGCAAGCATCAGGTATCCATTTCCATTTCAAGTTCAATGAAGTAATTAATTTTAAAATATAATCTAGTGACTGAATGATTGAACCAAATTTCACAACAAAAATGATCAATCGAAGATTCAATTCCAAAAATATCTACAATTCATTCTTAATTTCATTGATTAACCAAGTAAAAAAATGTTTGATAAAATGTTTGGTTTTATATCCAATGTTTTAACTTGCTTGTTTTCTCATCTTTTTGGTTGGTTGGATCTTTCTGAAATTATTATTATTATTGTGTGTGTGGTGTTCGCTTTATAGATAATTAAATTTACTTTCTTTTGAAACTTTCTTTTGAGTTTGACTTTCCATTCTCTGTCACACTATGTGTTTGGCGGCTGTTGTTGCTTTGATTTTTCAATTTAAATTACTGATATATGATGATGATATCATGATATCATATATAATAGATTGATACTGAGATGGATGGATGGCTCGATGGCTTCCATCACACACACACAAGATACGAGATTTTTTTTAT
The DNA here is from genome assembly GCA_028571105.1 of Tragopan temminckii. NCBI lineage: Eukaryota > Metazoa > Chordata > Aves > Galliformes > Phasianidae > Tragopan > Tragopan temminckii. The sequence goes on from JAOWBP010078175.1 coordinate 17,304, forward strand.
TTTATATTTATCATCAAAATAATAACGAAGAGAAAAAAGTTTCCAAAAAGAGAAGTTTTTTTTGGTTGGTATAGAATGTCTTTCTATCATTCGGTTCGACATGCTACTAACTTTGTCGCGATGTCACATAACAAGAAAAAAAATACAGAATCACACTAGTAAAAGAATTCAGTTAGTCAATGGCATCAGTCAGCCATCCAGTCAGTCAGTCAGTCATTGAATCTCGTTCTTTTCTTAATTGAAAAAACACCACCAAGAATCAAAATCAGAAGGAAATCAAGAACGACACACACACACAAAAAGAATTCTTAGAAAAAAGATTCATCATCAACAACAACAGCCAAGAATATACGCAAAGAATCAGAAACAAAAGGCGGCCAATATTATTATTGATAATAACAATAATTGAACCAACAAGAAACAAAAGTCCCAAGAACCAAAAAAAAAGAGAGAAAAATACAAGTTTGATTGAGGTTCGCTTTTCTTATTTTGGTGTTGGTTTTTTTCTGGACCAAGGCTCTTTTGTGGAATTGGCTTGCTAGCAATTCTTGTGTGTGTGTGTGTGCAGAATCAAGATTGACAAGATTGAACCAATATAAATCGAAATATAATAATAAACAACCAGCCAGCCAGCCAACGACAACGACAATAATAATAATAAATCGAGAATATATCACAGTGTTTCCGGACAATCAATCCTAATGGCTCTGCCAACCAACTAGCTGAATACAATTTCTTCTTCTTATTTTTTCCTTGTCTTATTACTATTATTATATGGTTGTTGCAAGACAAGACACACACAAATTTATATATAGAAATACAATTCATTGCTGCAATTCTTTCTAGGTCTATTTCTAGATATTCTTCAAACAACAGAATCGGAATACAGAACACACACACAAATTCCTAATTGACCAATTATAATCATATGAGAAAGTGAAATAAAAGGATATTATTATGATGATTGACAATGACAACTGCCACTATTGCTACTAACCAAAAAACAGAAACACACACACAAAACACATGCCCAAAAGCAAATAACCAACATGTGTTAATTTGAAATTGAATAATTTTTGATAACGAAATCTTATAAAAAAACTTTCCAGTAAAATTTGGAAAAAATTTTCTACAAAAAGTTACTTTTTTAGAACTATGAGGTGTATAAATAGACTGGTTTTGGGCATAGAGCTCACTGCAGTAAACAGGTATTTCAGTAAAACACGTAAACAGTTTTAAAATGTGTTTGGTTTGATGTTAGTATTGTGTTAATACAACCATCATTATTTGGTGCTATTTTTATCGTCGTAGAATTCCAAAAGTTGCACTCAACAAAAATAATTACACGTGAATATTTATGACAATTCAAATTTGTCATAAACATATCCCATTATTGACATTTTACCGTTAATAAATGTTTTTTATGTGTAAATGTGTCATATTTTTACAAGCGAAAAAATAGTATTTTAAATATGATTGTTGTCATCGATATATCGGCCATCATCATCATCATTTAGTCAGCCATCACCGGCAACTTCAACCAACAACATGGCACATCAAATTCACCAGGAAACCGAAACTTCTTGTAACAATTTCTACCAGATGACAAATTGAAATTCTGGAAAAAAATTTTGTTTTTTATTCTTTTCTTTTTTCTCATTTTCCTGTTTGCATTTCATTCTGGATGACATCAGCAAGTGATTCAACATAGAAAATATAAAAAAACTAAACGTTTTACATTTGGTTTTGAGGCAAGTGATTCCTGTTTCGTTAGATTGCTTACAAGGATACCGTTATAGAATTCACTCACTAGATATATCATTAAGGGATTGTTTTTTTCTGGTTCCAGAATCAAAACCAAAAAACAAAATACGAACAAATTCTTGTTTTACTCTAAAACAACCAAAAAACAAACGAAAAAACTAAGCGAAAAAAATATTGTTTGGGGAGCCAAAAAAAAAAACGAAGAAGAATAATGATGAACAAGAGAGAAAGAGTATTGATGATGATCCTGGATGAAACAGAAGAAGAATCGAGTAAAAAAACCAAACGACAATAGAACCACCAGAATCAAAACACTAAGAACATTTTGCCTAGAACCAATTCACATCATCATCAAACGACAAGCAACCAAAAAAAAACGAAACAACAACAACATCGATTAACTATGTGTACAACCCTAACAAAAATATAATAGAACAAAAATCGACAACGACCAAACCGATCGACTACAACAACCAGCCAACCAAAAAAATAAGAACAACAAGAAAAAGAAATAAAAAGACAAATGAATCAATGAAATCAATGAGTGAGAGAGTGAACAAGAAACAGAAAATGTATTGAGATAGAAAATGAAGGAAGCGCAACCCAAACAATGAATGGAAGAAAATACCAAGAGTCCCAGAATGATGAAAAAAAACGATCACGACGACCAAAATGATAATAATAATGATGATGATGGTGATGGCGACGATAATCACGACGATCATCATCATCATCATAATGAAATCAGCATCACTAAGCTAACCATCAACAACAACAATGGATCCAGCATCCTTTAAACCCATATTTTAAAATATTAAAAAAAATTGAAACGGCCATCATCATTGCAAAATCAATTTGATAATGGCTGTAAAAATTGTGAACAAAAAATTTCAACCAAAAAAAAATTCCTTTGGGTTATTTTTCTGGTGGCACAGAAGATCCGTTTGGAAAAAACCTTGATTTATTTTTATAATGAAAAATTTAGCTTGACTTTGACATGACTTGGCGTAAATCTAAAACGCAAACACACCCTGCAAAATCGACCAACACACACACAAAATATTTCTGTTATAGCTGCTTATTTTATTATATGGAATTTCATCACCATCAGAATCCATCATCACAGACACGCAGAGAAAAAGAAGAAGAATCTTGGTGTTTTTTTTCGTGGTTGGTTGTTGATTTGATTAGAATGTCAAAAAAAAACTAACAAGAACAAGAGCACGACAGCAACGTCCAACCAAAACGATGAAGAAGACGTCGACGACGACGACAGCCGCCTAAAAATGATATTTAGGGACCAAACCAAACAAAACAATGGCTCGCTTTTGGTTGATGACTAAATGTAATGAATGAATGAATGATGGCGATTATAACCGTGTGTGTGTATGTGAGTGAGGGTTATATATCTCTGGACAAAAGGCCATCTCTTTCAGGCTAGCAATAACCGTTATATATAAAATAATAATAATAATACGACGACGTAATCACCATAATAATAATAACGGTGATGGCATGCAACGATGATGTTTTTTTTGTGTTTCACAACAAGTCCATCATCATCATCATCATTGCTAGTTTGCCAACCAGGGTCCAGGGTTTGCCAGCCAAACAAGCACATACAAGTGTGTGTGTGTAAGCAATGCAATGATGCCAGAGCAAAGGCAATTTGACATTCTGGCTGGTGAACCTTATAATAATAATAATAAACGATGCTTGGCAGAATATCCAACTTTCACTGTTTCATCGATTGTTTTGCGAGATGGCTTTGGCTTTCATTTTCATTTTGCAAACAGCAGTCGTCTTCTTCTTTGTCGTGTAATCATCACATCACATCATCATCATCAACTAACAACAACAATATATAATTGAAATGGATCGATAATTAGTTAATGGATTAACACATACAGAACGAGGAATTTTCTTTCACATCGTGTGTGTGAGTGTGAGTGTGAGGATCCCTATAGAAAAATAGTAGGCGACAACAACCAGTTTTGGTTCTGTGCCAGCCCCCTTACAAACACAGAACACAAAAAGAAATTGCCACCGTAAAATGGTGAATCTGAAACAACATTTGGTTGGTTGGTTGCTTGGTGCAGCATGGTTTTTTCTTAATTCATTGTGCTCAACGACCAAGCAGCAAAACAACAACAATGTAGCAATTTTTCAATGTGCACCAATTCACGATCCATCATTGAAGTAGCAAAAACAAAAATAAAAGAAGAAAAAAAAGAATAAATAATAGAGGAAATGGCTAACGAACCTTGTTGTTGAGCAGAAATCTGTATGTTCAGGGTTTGATTCCCATTTTGTTTCCATGTTGTTGTTGTCCAAAATAAACCAACCCACAACAACAACAACAAAAAACTTAACTGACCGGTTAAATGGGTGAGCGATAATCAAACTTCCGGTACACAAAAAACGCACATAAAAAACTTTTTTCTGTTACTTTGTAAATCTGTTAGTGTTTTTTATGAGATGATTGAACGGAACTAAGAAAATGGCAATCATGGATATAAGAGAAATGAAGGCGTGTGTTTGAATTGCGTCAAACAAAAATGGGCGGTGCTTAATACATACTCGAAACAATTAATTAAGTTTTGTTTTTAATTAACTAATCATCTTATCACATCTCAACAAAAAGATCATATAAGATCAATACCAGTAAGCAGCATTTGTTCGATTATGCAATTTTGTTTCATTATATCGATTGTTTTTTTTGTTGAAACAAGAGCTCTTTTTTACAGACTACAACACCAACACACTTTCTCAAATCTAAATCATAATAACTTTCAAGGACTAGTGTGCGTGTGTGTGTCGTAGTAATGAAAATAACGGCAAAACATTAATAATAATTCCTCCCTTACCAAGAAGAACAAAAAACACACACACGAGAATCACCAGGAACAAACGACAATGGACAGCAAAAAATATAGATTTTTCCTCTCTCTCTCTCCAATATATATTGGTGATGGAACATTCTGTTTTAGTTTTTACTGGAATTGCTTCAATTCCATAATGGCCATTCATTTTTTTTCATTCTATACTTCTTCATCTTTTTTTTTGGTTGGTCACAGATGTTTTTCACCAAACAACATTCACTTACCAAACACACACTTGAGAGTGAACTCCATACAGAGTCACCCAATATATAAGTGACTCAATCTTGTTTTTCAACAACATCCCCCAAAAACAGCCTAAATATTTTGTGTGTGTACTCTATGTTCATAATATTTCATCATCATATCAAACTCGTCATTATAAAAAAAACACACTATAGAACTAACTGATGAACCATCATCATTCTATAGAAAAAAGAACCTTGCAACCGGGTTGCAAACTTTCACTTTTTTTAGTTTGTTTTTCTCTCAACTGGACAATGTCCAGTTGTCTTGTACAAGAAGAAAAAATATAAAGTTTGTTCTCTTGTTATGACAGGAAAATGAAATCTACTGCTGCTGTTGTTGAACATTGATCGAACATCCAATAGCAGCCGAAAAAACAAGCATTCCGATGATGAACAACCAAAACATTCCGGAACCAGATCAAAACTGATCATTTTTTTAAACACCAGAAAAAAATTCAGTTTTTTTCAAAGATTTTTTGGATCCCAAAGTAGAATTCCAAATGGAAACCAAAACAACAAGAAAAAAACATAAATTTTCCAAGTGATTTTGCACTGCAACCAGAAAACAAACCAAACAACAAAACGAATCACTCACAGAGATTAACTCGATTCTTTTTGTTCCTGAAGAGAATCCTGAAGAAATTCTTGAAATCCTGGAACAAAAAACTAAGAAAAAAGAATAAGAAAACAGCAGCAGCGATCATCAGACTTTTAAATTTCTTCTTCGTCTTTATTCTTTTTGGCAAGAATTCCTAGCGAAAAAAAAGAAAAGAATCGGCTGGATATAAAAGAATTACTAGTGAAGCTTGTTTTTTCTTTACTGGTAAACTGGTTTTTTTGCTCAAAAACACGGTAATTGATTTTTAATTTCAAGAGTGATCTTCTAGCAGCACCGCCGTTGCCATAAAATAAGAATTTGATCCAAGGAAAAAAAAGAAGCCAATCAACCAGTCAGCCATCCAGCCAGGCGATCAGACGAACCAGAAAAAAAACAAAATATCTTATCTAAGAAAAATAAAATAAATAACCATCCAACAACAACAAAAACTAAGGACTAGGGGACTAGGGACTACGGTAAAATTTTCCCCTGCAAGTAAATTCTTGGGGACCAGATATTACGACGTGATTTAAATTGCTATTAGGTTTACTATAGTCAAGTATTTTTTTGCTACTAGGAAGCCCAGTAACCAAAAAATAGTTTGTGTTTATTATTGTCACATAGATCCAAATGAAATATTGAATATAAGATCCAAGTAGGAGTAGTAAAAAAAGATGGATGGATTCAAAATAATGATACTCTATGGCGAAAAAAAAGATATCGACCACCAGAACAGCAAGAAAAGTATCGCCAGAGATTAATCGCCTTGGTTCAATGGTTCCGCATCCAACCGACCGACAAACCATTTTTTTGGGGTGAAAACACACACACACAAACCAAATAGAAGCAAGATATTTCTCCCAATTGCAACATGCGCAGCATTTTAAGCAATTCTCAACCCGGGATCTTATATTTTTTTTGGTTAGTTGGAAATAAATCTCAATTTATTTGCAATAATGGATGAATAGTTGTTGTGGTTGATGCCTACAGTCTTCGCAAACAAAATTATGATGATAAAATGGGATGAGTTAAGAGATGAGATATACACACAGCCACCACACAACACAATCCAACAATGATTGATTGAAGATGATTTAGAAAAAAAACGCCAAGACCAAAGCATGAGAGAGACGACCACGACAACCAAATGACAGCCCAACGTCGTGGCGACCCTCGAGTTGAATATCAAATCAAATATTGTGCATTCTCGTGGTTTTTTTCCGAATCAAATTGAAAATGAATTCATACAGCTCTATACAGCTACACAGCAACTACCAGCCACCACCAAAAACCCAAATCTATAGATTTGTGTGTGTGAGTGTTTGTAATCTAGTGAATTTATATTTTGGTTGTTGGTCTCGTCCCAAGACCAGAAAACAAGAAACAAAAACCAGAAAAAAAGAATCAAATTACCACAATGTTTGTTTGTGTTCAAGTTCTTGGATTTCTTTGAATTTCATTTTGAATGCATTGAATTAGTTGTTATTGTTCCATTTCTCTTCAATTGGTTTGATTTTTTTCAAGCTTTGTGGCCAAAAAAGTGACCAACCAACCGGGCAAGCAGTCAAACATTATTAGCAAAAAAAAATATAACAAACAAATATTGACTGACAGACCGGCCATAACACACAGACACACAAACAAACCAATTATCATTAGTGCTGGACACATTTCTGGTTTCAAGGGCAGAAGACATCACTTCCACCCACACTCTACCACAATTTCATCAATTAGACAAGCCGACCAACCAACAAGCGAGAAAGCTAAATTTGATGATGATTAAATAATTAAATGAAAATTGACCAGAATGGTCATCACAATCATCACCACAACAATCATCATCATCTTATCTTACAGTAAAAATAAACGATCCATCTAGCTAAATACAGAAAAGAAATAAAAAACGATTCTTCACCAAGAAGGGGGTGGCTGCTTTGATGGGGGCGTTATCAATCAATTTAAGCTTGAGCACTTCTTTTTTGGTAAGAAAAATGGCCGCATCTCACTCACACAATTATAAATGTGCTCATTTATTATTACGGTTGGTCAGAGTTTTTGGCCAATGGCCAGTCACAGCAAACCGGGAAAATATGCCCCAAACAACAACAACAACAAAAAGATCCATAAAGAAAAATATCCAATAAAAGAAAATATTATCGCATCGTTTTGATGATGATCCGATCATCATGGATCGTTCATGGATCGTTCAATGCTATTTATATTTGTGGTATAATCATCATCATAATCATCATCATAAACTAGATTTTCATTATCATTCATTCATTTAATAATCAATAATGACAACAATTGCAAAGCTTACATACAAACATAAACAAACAAGATACATCAAATGAATTCAAGAGATAATTGAATCAAATTGAATGAATGGTAATGCACCATTGCACAGCATCCAAAAAAGAAAACCGATTCCAAATTACACATAGAGAATATTCAATACAGATAGACAAGAATCTTCATGGTGAATTATAGAATATTCTGGTAATGGTGATCGAATATAGAAAAAATCATCATCAATACAGTCAAATTAATATGGTTTTTTACCATTTGCTTGGTTGGTGGTCAAATCCTTGCCAAATTATTATTATGGATACTCACCAAACAAATATAAACATCAGCAACGAATATTGCAATTCAAAATGAATTCAAATCAATTCAAATCATTGAAAAAACGATGATTGTTCCGGGTTTTTTCCACCAAAAACATCTTATTTGCACAAGCAGCCAACCAAATTGGCCAATATTATTATTCGTTTGGCAAATATACACACACAAAAATGAAGATTAAACGCTTAACAAAAAAGATATTTTGCTGTTCGGGGGTTGGTCGTAATTTATGAAATTGCAAAATATTCACCAGCCAGACATACAACCAACATTATTGAATTGGATTCTAATCAAATTCTTAAAAAATAAATATTCAGGGAAAAAAATTGCGATTTTGTGTGTGGAAATTTTCTAAAGTAAATAACAAACAAGCAAAGCAGAAAAATTTCTAGTCCACAAAACTGCAAGATTCATCGTTCAACAACACGCAAGCAAACTATAACTTTTTTATATGAAATCGATTTAAAAAAAAATTTCAGGGAAAAAAATTTGGCGCGAAAAAAACTTTCTGTAAAAAAACACATTGTTTATGAATAAACCAAATTTTTTGGTGCAACAGTTTGCGATATTTTGAATAATTTTTTGCTGCTCATTGATCGATCAAAACTTTTTTTCTATGGCGTTTTTTAATGTAAATTTAAAAAGGCAAATCAATTGAGCAAACTTGGATCACCGAAAAAAGAAATTTTCTGGAAACAAACAAAATCGATTAAAAAAATATGGTTAGGAACACTTAAAAATTCCTGTTTTTTTTGCAAAATTTCAGCATCGAAAAAAATCAGCTTTTCTCAGGGAAAATTCTAACAACAAAAATGTTGGAAACAGGAAAAAAATTTTGTCTCCAGAAAAACAAAAACAACAATTAAATACAAAAGTAAAAAACTTGTTTTTTTTAAATGTCGCTTAGTTTTTTTAAAAAGTGTCAAATTTTTAAAAAACAAAGTGCCACAACAACAACAAAATATCTTGTGTCTAGCTTTTTTAATAAAATTAACGGTAAATCAATTTTTTTCCTGTCTTCAAAAAAAAAGTTCTTCTTCAGTTTTCCGCTGAGAAAAAAAATTCTCCAAAAAATTTTCACCCAAGCTTAAGCCACGCCCACACAAATGGTTTACACCTGTTTTTATGTTTTCGAAAAAAACAAGAAGCAAGAAACTTCTCTGTAAAGCAGTTTTTTTAAAAAAAAAAGTTCCCGGACAAAAAAAGTCAGGCAAAACCCAGACCCGGGTATCTCCATTATTAAAAATGACTTTAAGACAGCTTTAGAGGAAGAAAAATTTTTTAGAAACATTTTCACAATTTTGAAGATTAAAAACAATTTTTTTTCAGAAAAAATAATTAAAAGTTTGGCACATTTTTTCCCTATTTTAAATATTGCGGGCCACATTATTTTTTCAATGAAAAAAACGGCGTTCAATTTTTTTGGAAAAGAAAAAAAATTTTACTTGGAATAATTTTTTTCTGTTGGATTCCGCGTTTTTTAAAACAGCCGATAAAAACAATTGATTTTTTTGTTCAAGCCAGGCAAACAAAACATTCGACATTAATTTTCACCATAGTGAAATAAAATAAAATGGTTGGGCGTGTGTGTGTGTGTTAAAACATGCCAACTACAAGCAAAAAACGAGAAGACAAAATACAAGACAGAATAAATCACACAACAACAACAAAAGATTCGAAACACTCTTGAAAACATTCGAATTCGAACGCTAAAAAAAAGAATTTTTTTCCAAGCCATTTTTTCTCTCTCTTTTTTGTGTGTCTGTCTCTGTCATTGTGAAGTTGTGTTCACTATAGAGGATTTTCATTCGAAAATCGAACGCGAAACAAACCGAACCGAAACAAACAAACAAAAAAACGAACGTTTTTTATATATTTTCGAACGAAAACAAAAAACAAAACAACCAGAAACAGAGCTATATCGAGCATCAACCAGAAAAAAAAATAAAATAATAAATAAAAAGAGTTTTCAAGGAAAATTAAACCTTTGTGTTAGAGTGCGAGTGTGGGGTTGTCATGCAATTCATTCCATTTCCAGGGGGAGTTTTAATACAATATAACACATTGACATAGACACGCTGATACAATTTATAATTCGCTCCCTGGTTCCCGGGTTCCCGGGTCCTGGTTCTCGGGTTCGTTATTTTTGGAAAGCCCAGCCACATACACCAATAGCAGCCCAGCCAAAACAACATCGACGTTTTCGACGACGACGAACCAAACGAATTGGAAAATTGAAAAAAAAAGATTTTTTTTAAAAGAATCGAATTGAACACACACACACACACACACACACAGTTTCTTTCTCTTTTTTGGGTGCCAAACGAAAACAACTTGAGAAAATTAAATTCAACAAACCAAAACCAGAGAATCACAAAATCACAAAAAAGAAAGAAATTGAAATCTAGATGTTTTTTTCTAGAAAACAAAAGAAGAAAAAAAAAATCATATCACAATCAAATCAAGAATGCAAGAAGCCAACCCTTAAAAAAATATTCCAAGATTTTTAAATTAAGTTGCTGCAAGACCAATCGGCATATCCCGACCCGAAGGTGCCGTTCACATAATCCATGACCGAGCCATATTGCTTTTTTCAATGATATTTATTTATTGAACTTCAGCAAAAACAGAACAGCAGCAGTCAACAACAACAACATAACCAGCACACTCAGAAAAATGAAAGCTTTAGCCACAGCACTGTGAAAGTTAGAAAATGCGGCGCTCCACACAGCAGACACACTTATGGGTTATAAAACGCTTTCCATACATACCATAACTGTACAGAAATAGTTAGACGCATTACTTTGCATTGAAAAAACAGCGTGCTGATTCGATTTGTGTTGTGTTGTGTGTTGGATTGAGTTGGACTTAGAATTTTTTCGCATTCGATTGCAATGCGGTTTGGTTTTGGTTAATTTCGATTAAAAATCATTGATTTTTTTGGATCAAGCAAACATTTTGGGTGATTATTGATGGAATATGTTTGAGATAATGAAGATAATTGAATGGTATGTTATTATTTATTAATATGATCATATTTTAATTGTATTGCATCATTTTTTGATTTCGGTTTGGTTTTCGTTAATCTCAAAGCAAATGTTTGGAATTCGACCACTTTGGAACTAATTTGATATTACTCTAATGTAAGTATCGTGTCATGTGAACATTGGTGAATATGTCTTAGTGAAATGTGATCAATATTGCCATTGTGTGTATCATGTTCGGGTCTTAGAATAATTCAGTTTGATTGACCTGATTGGTAG
>JAOWBP010078215.1:0-28672 GCA_028571105.1 Tragopan temminckii
CAGCAAACATTCTGTGAGTGACTTAAAAAGAGGTCTTCTTTCTTCCTCTCTTAGTTACTGAATTGTTTTTCATCTCAAATCACAATCAATTAAAAATATTGGATAGATTCACAGTTAGTACTATTTAATGGGACAGTAACTGTACTGTCAAAAGGATCACCTCAATCTTAACCTGTTTACACTGGTGTGTTAACACCTGCTTTTCTTCCCACATTAAATCAGTAGCCAGGCCACTTGACCAGTTGCTGAAATAAAATGGCTAGCATTATGGTATGATGTTCTAGAATTAAAGTGGAGCCGACACTGGGACCTAGGCACCAAAAATTAGTTGAGATTCGCAGCTAAAGCTAGTCACCACTGTTCACCTTCCATGTTTTCTCATCCTTGATGACAGCTATGAACCTGAATTTGCCTATGGCTGTCCTGGTGGTGGGACAGCCAAACAAAAATGCTTAGCAAGCAGAGACTCACCATGAATCCCTTTGAAGAGCAGTGACCAAAGAGGAATGCTAGCTCATACAATATGCAGTGCCAGGCCATCTGCACAGACATGGTCCTCTCCACTTGTTCTAGCACCATGTGTCTACTTACACTGGGTGAGTCATTGTGTCTCAACAGCAGTTGAGTAGGGTCCCTGCGATTGGGATGTGGTACAAGTATACTTGAAAATGCAGACTTTGACATATAACAGTCTGAGATACAAACAATTGTGCAAAAGAACTGTAATTGAGAAGCACATAGAGACAAGAGCTACACGGTATAAAGCCTCCATATCTTACCATACAGACAAAGTGACTATGAATGTTAAAGCCACTGATGGTGTCAGAGGGAATTTTGCTATTTTACATAGCTATTGCATAAAATATTACATGTATCCACATTAAACGTAAATAAGAAATAATATTTCTTCACAGATAAGTTGCATCTTAAATCACAGCTTATCAGAAATCTAAGAAAAATGGAAATTAGAAAAAGCCCTGGTAGAATCATATAAACTAGAATAGCAATAGAGCACTTTGGTATGCTACTCTTCTTTGTATACATAGTTAAATCGTAGTAAAGAAGTACTATGTAACCACCATCCTAGTTAAATCAATTTTACCTCAAATAACAGTGAAGAAGCAGCTACGCTGGCTATATTATAAATGTATCTACAGTAGCAACCAGAGACAAATATTTGAAGCATAACCTATGTAGCTGAAACTGCACTCCCTGCCATCTAGAACTATCGAGACATGTAATCACAAGATTCTTGTTTTTGTGGAGTAATGTAATCCATCTCACCTAACTTTATCTGTTTAAAGAGTGGGTTTTTGCTCAAAGGTTTTCTTTAACCTTTCAAAGCCATTCCAGTATATGCCCACTGCAAGAGAGCATGAATGAGTTGCTTGTCTCTTCTTTGGATATGGAGAACTCTTTAGAAAATATACCAGAAGAGATGCTGCAAAGTATATTGGAAAATATGCATAAATAAGCAGATGTGTAAACATGTACAACCACACATATGCTTTATATGCTCTTTAATGTATATTTCTCGCAGGATTCTTGGGATCACTTTAAATAATTATAAAAGATGTAGAAAAAAAAAGTACAATGAAAAGGACTTGACCTTACTGTAAATACATCTGTGCATCTCAGGAGTGATTTGTCAACTTCCACTGGTCTCTAGTAGAAACTCAGCAGCTGGCAGAGATACTCTGCAAGACTAGAACTTGGGAGCAGCAAGAAAATACAATCTATGTAAGTGTTAAAATTGGAAATGTAGGGAGTTTTGATAAGTACAACTGGAGAAGGGAAGAAGGGAGAAAAAAAGCAAAGAGGAAAAAACAAGAAAGCCAACCAAGAACTTGAAGGTAGAAGGCATTTCTAAGCAAACTAGAACTTGCATTGTTACTTGTAATGAAGATTTATGAACTGGATTGCTGTTTGACTAAGTCCATTGTATTAACCATGCAACGTTGTAATACAGAAATTTACTGTTAGATGATTATTACTTCTTGAATAACAATGTTAAAGCTTCCACCCCCAATCACACAGAGCTACAGTCATTGCCTATATTGCTGACTAAAAGTTTGCCTTTAAAAAATTTTTCCAAGGTGTCCTGTAAACTTTTGCCAGTACCAGAGGTATTTCAGAAGTGATGCTATTGAAAAAATTTGCCATTCAATTAGTTTCAGGTACGTCAATCCAGCTATTCTGTAATGCCAAAAAAACAGAATTTCCAAAAAATTCTCTCTTTCATTGTACCTACAATGCTGCATGTCTCCCAGCTTATCATCAGAGGCTGAGATCAAATGCACCTGTTACCAATTTAGTCATGAAAAATGTTACAACAGTAATATCTCTGTTGCAAAGAAAAGAAATGCAGTACTATGAAGATTGCTGGAGATTGTATCTAATTATCCTGTATTGAAATGAAGGACAAAGAGGATGTCTTCTTAGACATTAACAATGTTGAGATTCCTAGCTCTTCAGAGATGTCTTTACATGGTAACAATGAGGAAAGTTTAAAGAATTTCAGAATGCAAACAGAAGGACCTTTCCCTCGCAGGGAATTTTCCCAAAAGACAAAAAAATATGTATCTATTGAAGATGAATTCAAAACACATTTAAAAAACATTCAAAGAGAAAAAAAAATACTTAATTTTAACCTATTTATGAGGTTATTACTTTCCTAAATGTGCATATATATAACATCAATACAGTATTTGTAGATGTGGTATATTGAATATTAGTGACTGTAAGTGTACTCCAACCTGTGGATCTTATTACTTAAAACATCTGACATGCTAAATGGTCTTTATGTCACTTGTCTCTCCTTCCACAGACTGTTAAGTGATCCATAAAAACTCTTTAGCATGTTTATGTTTCTTAATCATCACTACATCTGCGTTGGGATGCCATTCCCCAAAGCTAATCTGAGATTTCATGGCAGGCACTTGAATGAGCATCTTTAAATAAAGATAGAGGTTTTTGCTTCCCTTCATTCGCTCCAAATAGCATTGCAGCAATCTTTGTCAGGCACAAAATGCCAGCAACTTTGCACATGGACAAGAAGTCATTTAGTATTATGTCATAAACCTGAAACTTTTCTGTTGTCTCTTTTCTGAACTGGTTATCTATGACTCAAATGATACGTTATGTGTTTAATGAGCATGCTCTGACTTGAACAAAATTACACAGCTGTCCTGCCTCAAACACTTTCAAAATGCTGTTGTTGTTGGACTAATTTTTAATCTTTTAGCCACACAGCAATTACTTCATGAATCAAACCACACTCCTCAGAATCACAATTTCACTAAAATCTTTCACATTTGATCTACAGTGAACAAACCAAGCTGTGGCATGTGACACCAAAAATATTCATTTCTGAAAATTAGAACGAGTGTATCTATAACTAGAGAGACAAAGTGGATGAATTGTTATGAATAAATTTTACAGCCTCATTTTACATATTCCATTTGATCTCACCTCAGGCTTGCAGCCAGAATTATTCTGTTTGAGCTGTCTAAATATGAAGCAAACCCAAAAAGGATTAAACAAGGCCAACTTGAACCCTAGGTCCTATTGAACAAAATTTTATCTACAACAGCATCTGCTCCCAGAACTTCCAAAAGATAGCATAAAAGCTATGAGTAGTTGTACAAGGAGATTCACCACCATGGGTGTCACTTAGCTCTGACATTTGCTAAATGTATGCAGTAATTCTTGAAAATTTAGTGATGCAAATGTTTGTCAGAATTTAACATTATTATGAAGATAAGCAAAGCCTTCCTCTAGCATTAGGCAATGAGTTTCTGTTCCAATATTATTTTTTTTAATAGAAAAAAAGTCAACCTTTCCTTTCAGCTGAAACTCATACCAACTCATTATCAGAGTTCCTTGAATCTCAAAATAATCTGAACCACACCTTAGAACTGAAAGTGGTTTCTAGCTTTGTGGACAGTGCACATTTTAGCAAGAAATTCTTATCATGTGGTCAGTATTTCCTGCTTTCCTTCACAGTTGTTTTTTTGTGGCAACATAATGTAACTAAGCTCCTTCTGCATACTGGTGATCCAATTAATACCAAAATATAAGTACCACGTAAAGGTAGGGAAGGTTCTGAATGCCCCTGGAAAATTCTGCTGCATTGGCAAGAGATTTCTTTGCTCAACCTACCTTTTCTTGATCCTGGCAGAGACAACAGTCACATTCAAAGCAATACTGCCGCTTCAGCTGCTTCTGTCGTTCACTGGTGGGCATCAGTGATTCAATATAGCTGACGGTGAGCTGTGTGCAGCAGATACAGAAACAAAGTTGGTATGTTTTACAGAAATTTTACATGTAGCTAAGGTAACATTTTTTGGTACATTCTTTCTGCATAACATGAAATCTTAACAGATATTATAGAAAAAAAAGACAACTTTTACAAATATAAATTCAATGGAGGAACACTTTTTCACATTTCCAGATTAATAATGTTTGAAATTTTTAATCCTGGAAAAAAAAAAAAATAAAATCATTATTCCGGATTTTCATCCAACCCTGGTGGGGAAAAAACAAAACAAAACAAAAAAAAAGAAAGAAAAAAATAATGGAATTTCAGCAGCTGAAATCTCTGTGCACGAAATCTCATTTTTCGCCTAGCTCTAAAGCTGAAGTGTGCATGTAACATCTGTGTTATACAAGTTCTGATTATCTCAAAAAAATTTATTGGAAACAGTCACTTTCTTGCAAATATATGTTTTGTGCTATAGACGAGCCTGCGCTAAGCGTCTCTTACGTCATCCCTGTCTCCAGTCCCTCTGTGATGTCTCTCTCATGACAAAAAAACCATAAAAGTATTGCAAAGTTGTTGAAACTATTGAAAATGTATTAAAATGAAAAATAGAATAAAATGCTTAAATTTGTGCTATTTTAAACTCCTCATGCTCCATAACAAATTCCAGTGAATTACAGAGAACACTTGTTTGTTGACTTTGACATCTGCCAGAAGGAATTTTTCAAGGCTAACCATCTGTAGAGTTCTTCAAATGTTTAAAGAGCTGTGTGGGCACAAACTAATGATAAGGGAACGAATATAAAGAAATAACAGCCCATCTCAGACCAGCATTCAGAAATAAATGCTACAGAGTGATTACACTGTACACCTAACCCAACAGGCTTTGAAACACTCCAGAGAGGTCAGAGCTAAAAAATCAGGTCATATTATTTCATCCTGAGCCTACCCACTTCAACTAATTGGGAGAATTTTCACATGGTTCTCAGTTAAACCGTGAGAGTCCACTCAAAGCACTCACAGGAAAACCTGACCAATTTTTACTAATGACTATGAAATCCACTGTCAGAACCTGCATTTTTCAAATTAGTGAGTACTCTAATTAAACAAGCAATTAGCAAGCAACTAAAATAATGCGTGCATTTCTGTTTCATTTATTATTACAATGCACTCGGATTAATTATTGAAGGAGGACTGTATTAAAACAAGATTACTGAGACAGTCAAGTCAAGCACTTAAAACAACTATAAGCAGAAAGCGTGTGTAAAAAATATACAGTAACCTAATTGAAGACTGATAGTGTAGTTTATTAAAGAGAAATTAAGTTCCACACATTATCAGAAGTCAGAAAGTTGAAGAATTTTGTTCGATTTTGCTTTCTAAATAATGTTCTGCCAAAGCTTGTTCACTTCTCAGCTGAGAGAAGAGTTGTTTCACTGCTGCAGGTGGAAAGCAGAACAGTCTGTACTAATCCTTTACACAGAAACAGTGGGCTTCCTCCTGAGCTTTCTGTGGGGAATGGGTGGAAATCACTGCCTATTTCTTTTCCACTCTTCTCCGCCAAGTTTGATCTCTTCTGTCAAATTCTCTCCAATCTCTTCTTCTTTTCATTCTCTCTTCTCTGCCCTTGGACACGAGTATTGTTTTCCAGTCTTATTCTTCACACCTAACAATTTAATCTTGGCTTCCAGCCCACAATTCTAGCTCCTTACATAGCTCTTATTGGTACAAATGACTGCTTTAAGTCATCTAGTCAGTCTCAGATGTGCCCTTCTCTTTTCCCTGCATGCATCTTACACATTTTCCCCACATTTATTCACTAACTGTTACTATGCCAAATTTACAGTCCTTGTTTCCCTACTCTGGTATCTCAAGCAACTTCAGTGACCCCACTGATGATGATCCTCTGAATCCTCCTTGGTGTGGTGTGACACCTCCTTGGTGTCTCTTCTTTCCTACAAAGGGGTTTCCAGTCAAGCTGTAGGCCTAACCTCATCCTTCAGCCATTCCAAGCCCAACTGTTCTCTCCCAGCACAAGTCCCTGATCTTCATGCTTTCTTGCAATTCACAATTGTTTTCCCTCAAAATCGTTCTCCACAATGGCTCATTCTCTGTCTCTTATCCACTTTGCATAAATATCATTGGTTCTGACCTATGCCCTATGGATGTGGCATAAAGGAAAAAAAACAAAACACATTTAATCAACATCAGTCACAGTGTAAGATCAGAAATCTTCTGGGGAAAAAAAAAATCATGTGAGATTAGTGTATTTTTTGCTTCAGGGAGTGGTTTAAACACTTTCGTTACTGCTGATGCCATTATTAGGCAGAGTTCAGTTTTAATGCTGCATAGCAAATCCACAGCTAGCATCAGACATGCTCTATCTTCAACCTCAAGGCTTCAAGGCTTCATCATTTCTCCCTTTCCATTTCTGAATCTCTCTCTTTTTTTTTCTTTTCTTTTTTTTTTTCTCTTGCCATGTGTGTTGCAGTAAGTTGGAAAGCAGGAACAAGATTGAAAACAGTAATTTCTTCTCTCAAAGGCTACTGAAGAGAAGCGGATATGAACCACTTAACAATCTGATCTGGATTAGAACATCTGACTATGCAGGAGGAGGAGGACAAAAGGCTTCATCACATTGATATCTTCTTTTAACAATTCAATGGTTTAGGGTTTCTCTTGCCATTAGAAGCCCAAGTCCAAATTCCTATTCCTGCCATAAGTGAAAAGAATGTTTGTAGCTGGTGAGTGGGAAAATGCAGTTAGAATGTTTAGAAACATGACCAACCTAACCGTGACTAAGTCTATACTAATCATGTAACTGTTTAAACATAAAAATTCTGTATTCAGGTCTCACTCCTACACTTGCTTAAATTTTGGATCTCTTCATTAGATACAAGCCTCATTTAACTTGTACATATTTATGATATGCACCCATTTATCAAAGGTTGCCTTAGTGGTATTTGCATGTGGGATGTGTGGCATTAATTAAAACATTATTTCAGCTGACCAAAGTTTGCCTCTTTATTGAAGTGTTTATGGAGAATGTAGTAAATCTTTTTCCCCAAGCTGAAGAATACACATTAAATAGCATTTATGAAGGCAGGGAATTGCTTAACAGCCTTAAGATGTATTGACACTCAAGACCTTCTCCTTGGAAATGCGACACCGTCTAAGCCATACTTCTTGCTCCAACAGAGAAATTCTTTAACCACGGGTATGGTGGATAGTTTCTCATGTTCCTCATCTGCCAAATGACACGAACAAGATTTTCCAGTACTGCCATGCTGCAGTGGACTTAATTTATGGTGTCTTTTTTGTTGTTGTTTTTGTTTTTGTTTCATATAAGCCACAGAATTTTTAGACAGAGGATTCTATAAAAATTTAAACTCAATTATAATTAATGCAAATGGCAGGGGAAAAAGAAGTCATCTTGGTTTTGCAATGAGTTTCAGGGTCTTAGGGTTGTGTAGAAACATCTGTTCTTGAGACAGAGTTCGTTGGTCATGAGGATGCTGTGATTTTTCTGTTTTGGCATTTATGATCAACATGAGTTAGAATTCCAGGAAAATCTTATACATCTTTGTTGAAAATCCATCAAGAATGTATTTACTGCTGGTCATAGGAAATTACGAACTTTATTTAGTACGCATTTAAAAATTAAGAGGACTGTACACTATGTGGCTTTCAGCTGAAAATACACAAATTTGCTCTTACTGAACTCTGAAGTAGACGTGAAGCCATGCACACATTTTGGAGCAGAACTCAACATCATCTCATGCATCCTGTCTCTCAAGTATGACTAATTGATTTGAGCTACGCACCAAACTAACCATGGCTATGCAACTTCTGATCGGAGAGTAGAAAAAATGAATTAATGTTTGTCTGTAAATTTCCAAGTAGACACAATAATTAACAAAAAAATTGATAAAGATTACTTCTGTAAGCCCATGGGAACACAGTGTGTTTTTGTTTAAAACAATAACCTTCTGCCTTCAAAAAGTATGCAATTTAATAGAACCATAGTACAAAATCCGAACAATATACCCAATGATTAATCGGAACTTTTGTCTTGCAAAGTAAAACCTAAGGAACAGACAATTCTCCATCTTGCCAGCTCTCTGTATTTATGATGATCCCTGAAGCACATTTTGCTTTCTTAAAGCTTTAGCTCTGGAAACCAAGTGATTATACATGAATCACATATTTAAATTCCTATAAAAACTAATAGTTACGACTCGCGATTTCTTAGTGCTTCAGGTCATGCTGGTAACACTGCCTTTGCCACAAAAGAGGACCAAAGAGGCTAGAATTTCTGCATGTGATTTTAGAAGTGATTGGTTTTCCAAATACACAACATCATCAGATTTAGCACCTTTATTCTACAGGGATTCAGGACAAAATTTTCTTCTGCCTTATGAGTCCTAATTTCCTACCGCCTATTTTTTGGCCCAAAATAAATTTGAAAGCCCACACAAAAATTAAATTAAAACCTATTAAATGCTACATGTCCTCCTGCGAAAAACATGCAAGGCCAACATCTGTCCAGACACAAGACTAAAACAAGAAAACTTCCATCAGGAAATTATTAATTTCTTAGGTTCTTATGCATACATTTTATCAGTGGTGATCAGTATAATTATTGTGTATAGCATGAATCCTCTAAAGTATGACTGAGGCATAAATGTGATTCCAGAATAAGTCTGCATCACACCATAGCAGACACATTCAGTATAATAGCATGTATCCTACTGGTGTACAATTAGTAACATCTCCTGTGCCTTCTTTATAATTGTGAGATGACCGCAACAACCAGTTGCCTCAAGTCACTCTGTCTCTGATTTCCCTGTGATTATAGGTGATCAGCAACTGATAAATATGAGTAAATTGCCGTAGTGGTCTTTTAAAGAAAACACTAAAACACATAAAAATATTTTTGACTTTTCACTGCCATAGTGAATAAATCATATTCCAAGTTTGATACTTTCCTGGCACGTGCCCAGAAGCCCTATCAAGTTTGCCCTCTATGAATAGTAATGCCCCAGTGCTCTTCTAATCTCATGCTGATTTGCTACTAAGCTTCTTATTTCTAATGAATCTTAGTGATTATTCACTTTCTACTAATTATTATGGGATCTCATTCTAAATCTTTATGCTTGAACAGCATCAGGCAAGTTTTCTTGCTGCTCATAATTATTTAAGATTTCTTGTTGACTTGACACAACGTCGATCATACCATCTCAGAGCTTTTGATATTATACAGTATAATAGCATAGACAATGTAGTCTACAGGTCCCAACAAGATTCATCCCAGAGTTCTGTTGGAATTGGCTGATGTAATTGCCAAGACACTCTCAACAATATTTGAAAAGTCATGGCAGATAAGTGAAGGCCCTGGTGACTGGAAAAATGCAGTGTTGGGCCCATTTTAAAGAATAGTAGAAAGGATGACCCAGGGAACTACCAACCTGTCAGCCTCACCTCAGTGCTAGGGAACATCATGAAGCAGATCCTCCTGGAAGCTATGCTAAGGCACATGGAAGGCAGGGAAGTGATATGGGATAATCAGCAGGGCTTCACTAAGGGCAGGTCCTGCCTGACCAACCTAGTGGCCTTCTATGATGATGTAACTGGGTCAGTGGACAAGGGAAGAGCCACTTATACCATCTGTCTGGACTTCAATAAGGCCTTTGACACAGTCCCCCACAACATCCTTCTCTCCAAATTGGAAAGGTATGGATTTGATGGGTGGACTGTTCAATGGATATGAAACTGGTTGCAAGATGTGTAATTTTATTGTTTTATATGATATTATTATATACACTATCTTATATGTCTCTTAAGACAAGTGTTCCTGTAAGAACCAAAACTAGGAGTATCAAAGAAAACAGAACTTGAGCTTTTCAGAAAATTCTGAATTTCTGAGGCAAAGTTTCTTAGAAAACATGATATCCACAAGGTGTAATCATTTTGAAGTCCATATTCACACAACTATCCAAGTCACTGCTAAGAAATTAGTTCAAACTGCTTTACTTTATTATTTATATCTATTTCCTTGATTACCTTACAAATGACTTATAATTTGCACCATATCTATTTCACCACTGATTTTGACCTGGAGACTTCTGTGTGTTAGAGATTCATAAAAGTCTAAAATTTGGGTCACAGCATCACAGCTGGAAAAATATACTCATGTACATAAAAATAAGAATGTAGAGCTCTAATGATTAACACACTTATACCCTAGGAAGACACTACAGTCTGCTTGTATTTTTAAATAAATAACCCATCTTTATGAATCAAGAAGTCAAGATAAATGAATAGTGTGTATAAGTACATATAACTCGACTTGAACAAGAATGCCAGACAGAATAATGGCTACACTTACTGGCTCCACAAAAGCATATTGCATCCTATAAGATTTCTCTTGTCAGAAAAATTAAACAAGCAAAAGCTTCGGTGTTGGTTCTCCACAGTATTTTGCCTAACCATATATTTTACCATCTACATATTCTGATCATAGAGAAAGGATGTATTAAAAAAAAAAGAACAACAATAATTTATAGGGAGGAAGAGATACTGCTCCCAAATTACAATATGTACGCCCTTGATCTTCCTAGATATCGAATTACTGATGTGATCCGTATTTACATGAGTTCATGATTATGAAATAACCAAGAGCTAGAACTGCATGGGTCATTTTTACATACCAAGTTACTTACATATTTCTCTTTGCAAGCTTTACTAAGCAAATACTGCACTGCATTTCTCTGACAGACATTTACATCTAAAGGCTTACCTAGCTACAAATGAATTGTTTTCAAAATAAATATGAATGCTGTCTTAAAAACAAAGCTGTGAATAATTCAGAATCTGAAATCTCTTGTGAGTGATATTTTGAAGTCTTTCCTAGTGAAATGACAAAAAAACAAACCTGGCATTGCTACTTTCACTGCCAATTAAAGGTTTACTACTATACATAGCTGCAGCCTGACAAATGCCTATTGTTGCAACGACTTGATGAACACTGCATTCCACTCAGAAATATTCTAAGTGTTTCCATCAGGGTAAAGACATTCAAACACAAACAAAATGAAGTGCCCAGAGGAGGAAAGGAGGAACAAGAATTTATCAAGACTGCTAGTGATTTATGGGAAGTAATGATTATGGGGCCCAGGCAGTGTGAAGAGATGATTCTATTAATCATTTTCTCCCTGATAGCTACGTGTTAAAAATTGGCATCAATATATCATCAAAATATTAAGCTGGTGGCCCTGCAGTCTGGAATTTATTTAGGGAGATGTCATTGTTGCAGGTGTCTGTGATGGAAGGGAGGACAAGTTAATTACCTCTTCGCCAATCTGGATCTCTCGGACGGAGCGAAGTAAAAGCTGGTATCCTTCAAAAATGATCACACAGTTTGGGTCACAGCTGTGATTCAGCAAAGACATGCTGTGAGGGGTTGTAGAGGGAGAAAAAGAAAAAAACTTTAGTACACTGTCATTAATGTGGACATAATTTAGAAGTTTATAATATAATAACTATATTACATCTTAAATATCAAGCAACTAAGTTATCAATAAATAAAATCCTTAGAAGATGGGCTGCTCTTGGTTATGGGAGAAAAAATATCATTTAGCAATGTCCGTCTTCAAATAGAAACCATGTCTGAATTTGCCTGCCTTAAAATCTGCATGGGAGGAAGAGGATGGAAGGGCATTTGCCTAGGATATGGGAAGTACAGATTTAAATTCACAATTTTCCCAGCTCAGAGTGATTTGAAACAGCAAAATTAAAGCTGCTCTGAATTGAACTAGGAAAAAATCTTTTGCATCCTTTTGCAGGGCACCATCAAAGAACACAGCTACCTTCTTGCCAGTCAGGGGCTTTTTTCAATAGAATGAAAACTTTTAACTAATATCAATGCTCCAAAATACTGTTCCATTTTTCCTAAAGTATGTGAAAAGATTTGTTTCCATTCCACTCTGAAATCAGATGACTGTCCTGTGTTTTTCATAACATTAATTTCCCTGTCCTCATAGCAGTCTTTCCCTTATCTTTCTTTATCACAAAGCAGGCCTCAAGATAGTGTCCTCAATCAAACTGTGCATGTATGACATTAGCAGGAAAAGAAACAACAGCAATAGGCCCCCTTAGATCCTGACAATACAATTCAACCCTATATTCACACAAAGAAATTAATATAGTAAGATAAAATGTTCAATTATTCATGTTCAACATTGATGGTCACAGTAACAAAATTCTATGAACGCAAACCCTTACCGGGTAAATCTTTTTTAACTAATACAAGCAAGAATTCAAATATCCATCTTTCAAGAGGTTTACCTTTTTACCTTACTTTCTTAGTTATGGTCACTTACTAATAAACACATTCAATTTTTTTTCTTTTAATTGAAAATTTAGAAAGCTCCTGGTTGCAAAATATTTATCCTTCAAAGCAACACAGAACATATTTCCTTTCAATTTTTTAGAAAGCCTTAGTCACACATTTCTAATGTTAGCATTTATTCTTACTCAAAAATGACTACAATCTCCATAAAAATAAAGACACATCCTATTTAGACTGCTTTAACTCTGTAATCAGAACTTCTAAGAATGCTTTCAATTTGATGACTGTTTTTTATTCTCTTCTAATTTATTTGCATTTCCCAGTTTCTTCTTTGAACACATTACCTGTTACTTTGATGGTGCTTATAGACACCAAGGAAAAGAGGAAAAAAAAAACTAACAGAATTTGCCTGTGAATGAAACAGTGTCCATGGTACCTGGGATAGAGGCCAACACCAACATCCTGCATCTCGCCATTACTGATGGTGAAACAGTTACAGGTCACCTGTAAAAACAAGGGAAAAAATCCAGGATTACCAGACTCATTTGGAAACCCCATACTCAAGTGAAAAAACTTTCAAAATAAAATGAAGGGGCAACTGGTAATTGGATGGGAAACATTCGAGTCCAACACTAGTGCTCTTTCATTTAGGAGTAATCACATCTGGGACACACTCTCCTGCAAAACTGCAGTCAATTAAAAGCAGAAATAATAGTATCCTGCAAAAATGTGGGGTTAAACACATGCAGAGGCCCTACTTTCCTGTCCAGAGGGAAAAAAATAGCCTACACAGAGACTGAGAAGCTCAGCCCAGAGATTACAGAGCAGATGACAGTGACAGCAGATGAAAAGAAATGGCTGCTTCCATGCCGATATTCTACTGATGCCAGGCTTTCACAGACATTATAATGAGTGCTACTGGAGCCAAACAAACATAGCTGGGTCAGTTTTAAAGTAAAGAGCAGCCTTGACAGTTGGCAATGTGATACAGGCAAAAATACATACAAAAATGCTACAACTGCCCATCTTTCGCTCTCTGGATATTTTGGTTTGCATATACAAGATCACATAAAATAATTTTCAAACTATAATTAAAGATAAATATAAACTTTCATCTCAAATATTCCACTAGGTATTGCATTCTTCCCTCTCACTCATACAAAATTAAAGTAGCTTTACAAAAGAGTAGAAAAGAACGAAAGTTCCGTGCAAGGAGATAGAGTCAAACCCCAAAATATCAAACAGGAGTAGCGGTATTCAACTCTAAGAAAGATCAGCAATTTGGAAATGATTAGCCACTATCACTTTCACAGGTCTAAGCAAGAACCAGAACACAACTCCTAATGGACCTTTAATATATCAGATTGGTTTTTTGGGGGCAAAACAGATATATATTTTTTTAATGTTGTTTATTTATATTTTTGACTATTTGTTGGTCAGTTATCAATGATACACTCATATAATACTTTATGCAGAAAAAGACTGCACGATACTTGCATATACAAGAGAAGTCCCAGGTCTGTTCTATATAACATTAGATTACTAATGCCACTTATTCTCTTTAGAACTAAAAGATAAGTTAGAGTATGATTTGGCAGTTCTAAAAATGAGATCTGAAAGTTGCAGTTTTATCCACAGAGTAATTGCGCAGAACATTAAATACACACCTCTATTTCAAAGAGGTGCACTGAACAACTTAATAGTACATATTGTCTTACAGAATTGACGAATTATTATTTATGAGAGCATTAACCATAAGATAAGAATGAAATCCTCTTTCAAGATTTCTCATAAATTCTGACAGCAACATTAATTCAAATAAAAGTATATGCAGTAGGGTTTATGTTATTTTAAATGGTTAGACAATTCTATGATTAGTCTATTATTTATGTAACCCATTCAAATGTTCCAGTTAAATTACCAAATACATCTTAATTATTTCTTTCCAACTGGCATTGGATACAAAGTATCAGACAACTTCAGTGCAAAGATTAGACCATTTCAAGTGATAATTATACTAGCTCTAAAAATATTGACTTGATTTTGGTATTTATTGAAAAAATAATGCCTTCCAGGTAAAAGAGAAAGAATGCCAGCTTATGTGGACCTTAGCTCTCTCTAATGGATTATGAAGTAGCAGAGGTCAGACATTTCTTAAAAGTAAATGAATCCCTCTTCCTTGCAAATCTCCTATTATTACCATAAAACTGTTTATATTTAACAATATGGAATTTTGATCACTGTAGAGTTATAGAGACAATTCCATCATTTTCTAGTAAACGTGTGTGCTCTACTATCTGTGTGAAAAGCTTAACAGAAGTCACAACATTTTTACTTTTTGCTTTTTATAGGGCATACTTAAAGAAAAACGTGAAATGAATGGATGCACTGAGATTCAGATACCAAGAGTGTCTTTCAACAGTAGCTCTCTGTGAGGCACTTATTATCCTCTCTGTTTTATATGTTTTCATGGTATGCAGTTGCATCTCAATACCCTAATGAATTAGTGGAATATCATCTATATTTCTAATTATTTGTGGTTTCCAATTTGAAACTGGGAATCAGAAGCCTTCAGAGTCACATCTAAAAAGGTATGTAGGTACCTAAACATGGGCAGAAGTCTAACTGCTCCTATGAATTTTAGGCTACATAATTTTGCTCATAGTCTGACCAGATTAGCTTCCTAACAGACAATCTTTCCCCACTGTTAATTTCAGGTATGGAAAAAAATTAGCCAGTGATTCCCATGCAAAATGTAATAGAGATGCTGCCCTTTGTTACGGTTGCTTTCTGTCTGCAAGTGGAGAGAGAGGACGAGAGATAGTGGTGAGAAATAATATCACCTATGGCATGAGAAATTCAGATATATTGACAGTCTGCCACTGACAGTTTGCAACTGGTAACAGATATAAAAAATGAAATGTCTATCATAGTCCATCAACTGAGGGTGGGGTTGTTGGTTTCCTTTTAGATTTGTTACAAAGTTTCTAAAAATCTTCTGAATATCCCCTACGTTTCTGTTCACATACACTTTCAAGAGGTTTCCAATCTCCCAAAGTTAAAGATGAATCCTGCCAAGAGGACTGCTGGAGTTCCAGTCCACCAGAGGAGTTAAGGCTGTAGGCAATGCCTTGCATGAAACAAGAGGAAGAAGGAATTTCTGTTACACAAGACCTGAAGAAAAATCCATCCTCCTAGATTTCTGGGGTTCAGTGTTGCTCAGACAGATGAACTGCATTATCCAACATTCCTCAGAAGAGCACAGGTACACTGCCTGTTCCAAGATAAGGTGAAGAAACCAGCTATGGATCAAAACCCGTTGTGTCTGAAAGTTAACTGACTCTATTTTCCAAGGGAAAAAAAAAAAAAAAACACCAAAAACACAAGAAAAATAAAAATCAAGCAAACAGTGCCTTTCTCATGTGTATTTCTGTCAGGTTTCATGGTCACCTTGTATAGCCTTCTTTCTGCCTTAACAGACGCATCTTAGTCCCAGTACAATGATCTTCAAGGTTCTGATTCTCTGTGAACCCAGATTTTAAAATAAGGAAGAATAAACAATTCAGGGCAATCTGCTGCTTGAGGATATGATTTCTTCCCTACAGACACATGGCCTTTGTCATCGTAACTCCTGCAGCATCATTTATCTCAGTTATTTAATTTATGTTGCAGTTCAACTTGTCCTTTCAGATTCTTCTAAACATTCTTTTCTGTACAGTGCCATTGCACTGTAAGTGCATATCCACACATAGAGACAGAACAGAGTATTCAGAGTTTGTCATGCTCACAAATAAGGAAAAATGTTCACATACTTCAGAACTTCAAAGCTGAAAAGTCAAATTCCTCTGTCACTTCTAAATTTTCTGAAATAACACATTTCCCAGCATGAGAATTGAGGGAAAATTCTCACAGCAGATTCACAGACTTTTCAAGTCTCCACAGGGCAACATTTTTTTTAGGACTCTCCTGGAGTTCTCAAGGCTTCACATCATAGACTGACTGGCCACACAATTCACTGACAATTTAAACTATCAGTCCCTCGGTGTTTGAGTTTGCACTTGGCAATAAATTTTGCAAGTTTATTTAAAAGGAACTGCTATGTCAAACAACAAACAATATTGCATACACTGATAGATTTAAATAAAAGAATTTGCTCTTTTAAGAGACTGCACATGTTTTAGAGAGGCATTCTGTACTCAGTAAGGTAACCCAGGAAGAAGACAATTTTTCCCAAACTAGCGAAGACCAGGATAGTCCAAACATAATTAATCAGCAGCAAATAAAAATTGCTTCAATTTGTTACATTCTATTTCTTCTCTGAATGGAATATGAGAACTCTGTAACTTACTTCAAAGAAGGTCTCTGTTCTCAGGGCATCTGGAGCTACCGTCTGAGCAATCCCTGTGCCAAACCCACAGTCTAGCAGAGAGACATGAAGATTTATTCTGGTGTTTTCATTTGACAGAGTATGAAGGATTCAGTTTGGCAACATATTCCACTATGTTCGTATTCATTAGGCCTATCCTAATCTGAAGCTCTCCTACTGATTGTGGGTGACTAGGGCCCCAGTTCAGTCTTCATTAATATCACTTTACACTACATCTTTGTACTTGAGTTAAACAAAGCAGACTCAGATCCAATAGCATGACCATCTAGATTTAGAATTTCAGACAACAAGAACAAGGAAAATTGGAATAAGGGAGAAAAGAGAAAGAAAACAAATTAGTATTAGTTAATGCCTGCCGCACAAATCAAATTACAAATACCAGGACTAATAATCAATCATTTTGTCTCTACATGTTTCCATACATTACTAGAACACAGTGAGATAGTTCTTATAATACACAAGAAACTTGCACAACAAGAATTAATAAAGGCTACTTTGCACAAATTTGGTCAATATTTTCAGCTTTGCTGCAGAATGACTCCACCTCTGTAAATGGTGTGTCACAGCTGGTACATTCTAACCTACCACCAGGAAGGAAGCCATAACCTCTTTCCCTAATTTATGAATCTAATGTAATGTAATTAAAAATACAAAAAAAAAAAAAAACAAAACATGTTCACGGATTAGTAAGTTTCTCATTCACATGAAAGCTGTCTGGATATTCCTGACCATTGGCAAATATTTAAGAAATGATGTTGTAACCAGTTGTCACACTGTGACACTATTCCCAAGAGACTCAAACATTAGTCAGGTCGAAGGATTGGACAGTAAATGCTGTGCAAGGGACACAATAACTCAAATGACAAGCCCCAGAGACCTCTAGAACCACCATCCCCCACTGTAGCTCTGTACTGATATCTTTCCCATTTGAGGATGAACAAATACCAGGCACAGATGGTTGACAGATCTCAGATCTCCTAATGACTGTATTTGGCACACAGAGTGCTAGAGAAACAGTACCAAACATTGCAGCATGGCTGAACAGCAAATGCATGGCACGCCACAGTAATGACAGACCAGTTAAGTGCATTTTGATATCTTTCATTCAGCTCCTCATAGCTAGAGTTCATGGCACCCAGACAGGCACAGAGCTCCCTTGCTGTGAAACCTCAGCTGCATCCAGAGGACAGGGTATTGGAGAGGGTGAGAGACATTAGAATGGCTTCCAAAACACTTTATCTTATTTAGATTGTCAGACTAAGGAAATGGGACAAGTACTTAACTGTTTGTGACACATGCTTACAATCCAAATTTTGCTGTAACACTATGAAATTCAGAGAAGTTACGCTTCTTTTACATCAGGACAGAATTCGCAATTATTTCATTTTTCTTTAAAAACAATACATTTTTACCTCTTGTGCCAAATCATTAAGGTTTTGGTTGAATTTGAGATGACTACATCAGAGCTACTAAGAGCAAAGATGTGTATTTCCACCTGTTTTCTTAGTTTTTCAACTTAAGTCTTTCTCCTCATCAACTGTCAAAATATCAGGTCTTTTTTTTTGTTGTTGTTGTCCTAGCACATAAAAGTTTCTGATGAGTGTGCAGAACACCAATTTCCCTTGCAGAAGGATGTCACCACCTACAAGGCAGTAGACCAGATAAATTTGTCCTGACATTAACAGATGATTTAATGCAAGAGTGCTTCAGGCATCCCTTTTTAGAACTCAGCTAACTGGTGCAATTTCAATTGGAATGGAATGAAAATAGGTCATGGCAAATTACCTTCTCTCTTCTTACCCGACACATACTTCTCCAATTCTTCAAATAAAAACATTTAGCTAGGTAACTAAATATATTTGATTACTAAGAATTTCAAAGGTATCATTAGTAAGATAAATGTTATGTTTGTTATGGGCACTTTTTTTTTTGTAGAGTGTCTGTAAGATGCAGTTACTAACTCAAGAAATGAAGATCTTGAGCCTGAAACATGGAAAAACATTGCACCTTTTGGGTAAAATTAAGTAACTTGAAGCACTGTAGAACTTCGATTAAAAATTTTGTGTTCTCTGTCCCGTCTTTTCACAAATCTCTACTCTGACAACAATCAGCAAATCTCATGTTCCTTTTGTTGAAATTCTGCCTTTTACCCACCTCTGCAAATATTATTGTTACTACTTCTTGAGACAAAACCAATGTTTTGCTGACCATGCTCTTACAGTTCTCAAACAATTGCTTTTCCTTCTGGAGGTGTTTGATGAGCAAGGCCTTCAATTATATTTCTATCTTAAAATTAATTGACCAAAAGTTCATTTGATCTGTTGAGCTTGATGGATTTTTGCCTCTATTTATTTCCTCTTGCAGTCTTCATCTATTTCCCAGTAATGTATTTTGAACTGGGAAAAAAAGAAGTGGGAAGAAGATAAAGCCTGGGGATAAAGCTTTTCATATCATTTCTTTAAAATCACTTGAAACAGGAAATTTCTGAAGGCACAAAAGCTTGAGAATTCTTTAAGAGGGAGAAAATTGAAAATGAGAAGAAAAACAAATTAAAAGCTCTCTTCCAAAATGTGATCACATAAAATTAAATATTTAAATTCTTTTAAAACATTTTAAAAAAACACATACATTTAAAATTTGATTTTTTTCCCAAAAAGGGCAATAAATAAATGAATCCGTTTAGAAATGTAGTAAGCACTTTTTTGAGAAATTCCCACAATTTTTTTGAATTCTTTTTTTCATAAGCACTATGTTTTTTTAACCAGATCTATTTCCACTTTGCTACTTCCATTAGACCTCAAAACAGACACAACTGGGGAGTTTTAGAATTGAATCTTTTTTTTTTTTTCTTATCAGGGTGAAAAATGCATGAAAGCAACTAAAGCCACTATATGCCACTGTAAACTTGTATGTGCCCACCGTCACAGAAAGCAAGGCTTACTACAACTTGCTCTGTTTCATATTAACCAAAAGAAATCTCAGTTTTATGCAAAGTTTGGATACCTAGGCCCAAAAGAATACTCATATAACTGCCAGTTCATCCAGTTTCTTCCATTATCCTTACATGCTTTCCCAACAGGTAACTACTTTTGTGTTGACATACAGTTCTATACAATGGAGTACTGTTGTTATTTTACAAAATCATTAAAGCAAAACATAAATACATACATAATTTACTTTGTAACCTAGTCCTATCAAAGTATTAATATTACTTCTTTTAAAAACTGGTTGGCTAGATACAACTCTATGTAAACTCATCTCTAAGCCCTTTTTCCTGACTAAAGACTTAGAAATCAAGTAAATAAGGCAATTGCAAATATGCTTCCTTCCAGATAGCTAGCAGATCAATCATCTGCTGAGAACAGCATTTTGAATTACACAAAAAACAATAATTTGAAAATCATATACGCTGCTCATGAAATACCAAAGTAGAATTTCATAAAACACTTTCAACATTTGTAAGTTTGCTAGCAATTTATTAGTAAAAATTAGTAAATTATCCCTGCAAAATGCTAGTAAGCTCACTCGTACTCCTTTCTTCCAAAAAGTATGTATGAACGGGGTTATCATATATAGTGAATGATGGTAACATACCATAGAAGGTGTTCTGCACGAGACAGGGTAGAGCTGCCTGTGGCCAGTGAAAGGGACTTGAGTGCCAAATGATACTGATTGAATGTACTAAGACCAGGTGGCAATGAGAAGTTTAACAGGACAGAGTAAAACTGAAACAAAAAGCTCACTATGATCTTAACCCCGAAATGATGAAACACCCAGCTGATTGCCTTAGTCGGACATTTTTTGGGGAAAAAAAAAAAAGGTAACTGCCTGTTAGAGATTATTTTAAGAAATCCAGGCACTGAAGAGATGGTTAAATCCAGACCACAGTTCTAGACATCTATCTGATTGAAAGGGAAGACTGATTGCACTCTGAGTGTGTGTGCTGGCATAGAAACCATATCAGAAACTAGCAGGATACAGAAAGGCAGAAAATGTAAGTCAAACTCAATTTCCTTCTTGGGTCAAAAGAGAGTACTGTTACATTTAAGGTAAAGATGTAATGCATACACAGCAAATTAAAACTAACATAGTAATATAAAGGCCTGCATATCTGAAGTACGCATCATTCAAAGTATTCACAAATTTTCAAAGGATACATGGACTCTTAGTTAGCATATAAAAAAAATCAACTCCAGAAAGGTTTCCGGACAGACTTTTTGTTATATTTATTTTACAACTCTATTCTGTTGGGCTATTTCAAACATAGCTCTACTCAGGAAACAGTTTAAATAATTTAATTTTTGGAATTCCACAACACTGGACATGTTTAGTCTCAACAGAGGACATACGCTTCTAGTTACTGTGAGGATAGCTTTCATGCTTATGCCACTAGTTTCCTCATTCCCATAATAATGTTAGTCCAGCATTCTTGGACAATTCTATGTGATGATAAAATATAGGCAGCCAATTACATCTAGCATTAATGAAGACAATTTGCTAGCACAGTGTGCTATATGTGACCATATTGGGAAGTGACAGAGAGTAAGCCAGGAAAAAAAATGCATTACTTCTTTGGACCTGAGGGTGCATTTGACACTAAGGATCTAACTCAGACCAACAGAGAGCTTCTTTTCCCATTAGTTGGCCAGGGTAGGGAATTTTGCATAAAGAAGCTCTGGACGCTAAAACCTCTTCCATTCAGAAATGCCTGGATAACTGCTACAGAGCAAGGGCTACAGAGGAAGCTCCATTTCACATTTTCTTTGGAGCCATTTGTTCCTTTTCAAAGAACTGGGAGAAGATAACTCTTCAATTTCCCCAAAAGGAAGAACCATGGCCATATTTTGGGTGAACAAGACTTGAAATATTCACAATATCTGTGCCCCAAAAACTAGTAGGAGGAAATATCAGTGTCCAATTCATCAGGACTCCTTAGAAAAATGCCACTGCCTCAACAGAAGAGAAAAAACCTCCAATATACTGTTCTACCTATATCTGAATAGAATAGATTTTTCCTTTAAAATAGCATTTTTCTTTATTGTATCAAATTAGTACTGCAGATTTTCTGTACTGTTACTATATGCTATTACTAGCTGGGAAGAAAGATAACACTTGAAAACAACATTAAGCTACACTCATTAAAGTAGTAATTAGATTAAAGAAATTATAATTACTTACTGCAAAATAAGCTAATAAATTAAGTTCAAACACAGAACTCCTAGTCAGTGTGACATCAAACAATGAGCTGATTAATTGCAAAATAGTTAAATATAGAGTAACTTTCAACACCGCTTGCAGAAGGAAAAATGCCACAGTCCTATACATGATTTCTACATAATGAACTCATAGTATACAAACTTCAACTGGTGAGAAATGATCTATATTTCCACTTCCAGAGAGAGAGATGCTGCTTGAAATGTACAACCAGTTGCCTGTTTCCCAAGAATGCAAGGTCAACTTGAAATTTACTGGAAGACATTTAATTAGCAAAAAATTAGTGTTTCAGAAGTCCTTAAGGTTTTAGGTACACTGGGAATTAGCAATTTTCAGGACCTGACTGGACAAAGCCGTAAGCAACCTGCTCCGAATTCAGTGTTGGCCCAGCTTTAAGCAGGATATAATGAGATTACCTCCTCAGATTCCTTCCAACCTCTAATTCCATCTCCACTGACTTCTCACACATTCATATTTCAGGCTCTTTGTACGTAAACATAAATATCATATCTATCTGATTTAAAGAAACGTATGGTCTTCATTAGAACATTAAAAGCCCGATTTAGAGGGGAAAAATGGAATCAGTTTATTTGCCCTTACTGATTTGCCATTTTCTGCAAGTTTTTCTTCATAAAGTTTGTAACTAAACAAGCCATTGGTAGAGAATATTTGCTCTTCGGAAAATCAGAAAACAGAAGGTATCAGGAAACTTTCAGATTGTCTATGGTTTCTGCAAGTTCAAAGTTCTTACCCACACTCACAATAGTATTAGCCAACAATTTCTTTACTGATTTCCTATTGCTCCTGGTATCCTTCTTTTGGTAGACTATGTACCACAGCACGATGAAAGTTGAAAACCATTCCAGCATGACTTTCTTTTGGTTCTTGGAAATCAACTAGAGAACAATAATTTCGAAGTACTAAGCAAGAGTACAAAGAACAGATAGAAAGATACCTGAAAGTAATTTGCAAATACAAACTATCTTCCCGTAATTCAAAGAAATAACATGAGATTCTAATTCACTTGCTACACAGTGTGATATGCATGAGTACTGAAGCAACAAAACTTTAATTAGGCTTTGTAAATAATAATAGTGATGCTGAAAAAAGACCTTCCACCTCCACTATTACATTAATTGCTCTTTCACTCTAAAGAAAAAAAAAAGAAAGTATTTAATTTTGAAGCATCTTTACCAGATGCCTTTGAA
This sequence comes from Tragopan temminckii, assembly GCA_028571105.1. Lineage (NCBI taxonomy): Eukaryota > Metazoa > Chordata > Aves > Galliformes > Phasianidae > Tragopan > Tragopan temminckii. The sequence goes on from JAOWBP010078215.1 coordinate 23,421, forward strand.
ATAGAGAATTAAAGGAAGGTTAAATAAACACTATGTTGAGCTCACCGTTCAAATGCTTGTGGGTAGCTAACTGAAGTTCACGGACCTGTATGTAATTGCTGTCTACAGGAAATACTTACGCCAAAGAGAATTTTCTCCTCACTCCTTCACCTTTGCCCTTTCACAAACTCACTAGCAAAGAAGCATTTCATCTCCCAAGAGCACTTCTGAACAGAAATGTGTCTGTGTGAGATGGACTAAACCTAACAGCCAGGAACAGAATCTGTCATCCACTCAGAAACATGACTTTATCAAGTACTAATAGGTAAGAGTATATGTTTATACAAATAAGCTAGAAACAGAATGATCCATCTACTAGACAAACGTTCATTTGTCCTTTTTTGAAGCTTTTAACATAACGTTTGCACTTGCATTCATGTAAATGGATAATAACTTTAGTGGCATTAGATGAATTACAGTAAACAATAGTTAGACAGTAAGTTTACAAGTCAAACTAGATTTAGAACTTCTGTGAGCATTGAAACTGGGTGATCTAACTCAGTGTGATTAACATTTTGTGCATTTCTGACAAAACAAATCCTTGCCATTAAACAGCTGCAAAATGTCAGTTCCTTAATTCTTAACCTCAGCTCTTCACCAATAATGCCTCAAGTTCACACGTAATACTAAATGAAACTGAAGCTTTTGTTGTTTTTTTTTTTTAAATAGACAATAGATGTGATGATATTAAATGAAGGGCCTAGCCAAACTTGAAGGCTGAGCACACATTTTTAAAAGTAACACTGGGATACCTTGAAAGGCACTGAAACTACACTTACCAAAAACGTCCATGACTTCCATAACTTTGTAATCTTTCACATTAAAGTGAGACTTTCGTCTACCAAAAAGTATGGACATTTCTTTGCAAGCAAAGTTGTTTCAATCTCCCTCTCACATGCAGACCAGAAAAATAAATACCACTGGTAAACTCTAGAAAGCAGTTGAATGCCACTATGCTTCCACTTCATTCTCTTTATCTTGTGATTTTTAAATCCAATTCAATTGTTTTCATAATCTGGATTCATTTGGAAACTCTGAGAACAGACACAATATTTACACCTCAAAGTCCTAACATTCACTACAGTCTGAGCAAATTACAGTGGTGTAGCATATTTCATATTTCAAGCAAGAAATATGACTGTCTTGGTTTTAAACTACTAATTACAGATTTATAAAATATCCCTCTAATTCACAACACCATTAGTGTTTCAAGCTTTTTTCAGTTTTTTTTTTACTGATACAGATTCACACACAGCAAATCTTTATTTTTAGTGGAGCCTAAGAAACTTCCCACCATCACATCCAGTAGTCTAAGTTTATACATCACAACTCTCTTAAAAACAATATAAACCAGAGAACGAGCAAAACTAGGTTAGAAATATGAGCCACAAGGCATGATATTACTCAGATTGACTGTCACGTTACTCCACACAGTTGGTATTTTGGCTCAGATTGGTTCTTATGTTCACACAGTTTCTGTACACAAGCACAATGCCAAAAAGCCACATGCCAAAATATATCCTTATTTGATTAATTGAATTATTTAAAATTCAATATTCTCATTATGATCATTCAAGCACTTACTATTAGGAACACATTTTCCTTTCATCTAGGATTGCCTCTAATTTGATTTGACTGCCTAAGAAAATTTTACCTTTAAATTGTTATATTTTCATGAATAGAATGAAGTAAAACCCTAAAGTAATTCCTAAAATCCAGAATTTTCATTCACGTTCCAATATGCATTTGAAACAAAAAAAAAAAATCACACTAGGTAAGGTTTCATCTACCATTACCCTTGTGATACGTGCCATATGAAAACAAAGTAAATTTCTACTTTTTTTTACTTTTCTTCTCCAACAAATGCGGAAATGCTTTTTTTTAACATTCTGACAGAAAGTAGTAATTTGCTCCATGAATTCCTATTTTGTTGTTGTTGTTCTTTTTAAATACATTGAACTCATCCCAACAGAAACATAAGATATTTACGAAGTCTGACTCATGACCTAGGGTTTCTGACCACTCTTTCCACACTGAGTTCAAGTCTTTCTCCCGTAGAGAGTCAGTAGAATCACTTATGTAGTGACTGTGAAAGATACCCTTTTTCACTGGTGGAGCTTCTCCTATCCACAAATGAAGCAACCCACTTTTCTTTAACTTCATTACATCTTTACATTTCCTTCTCTTTGTGAAGACAGCACCATATAAAACAGTCTATTGAATTATTAGCATTTGTTGAATCATATAAATCAACCATTCAATGAGTGTACAATATTAAAAAAAAAAAAAGACAAAAACTATCCCTTAGGGGAAAATTCATACTTTCGAATCTCTTTCTACAAATCGCATTTCCAACCCTTCAGTTACACGCTTGTTATTTTAAACGAAAGAGACAGAACATATGAAACGACTAAAAACTACAGAAGATAATACATTCAAAATATAAGCTCAAACAGATAATTTGCTTCTTAATGACCATTTATCAACAGTTCAGTTATGGGAGGAATATAGAAGACCTGATAAAACGGCAATCGAGGCCTATGGCACTGAACTTCCACGATCCATTTTTAAAAATTACTATACATCTTAATTTGCTCAGCAGTACCAGGCATTAAGCCAGCTCTGACAATGTTATTTGCCCACACTGTCATGCTCTCAAAGGTGCCAGCATGACAACAAAAGGAGGACCAGTGCTGCCTCTGCAGCACTGAGGGCTAAATTGTGCTCTGTGAAGCTGAAGCATCACCCACCTCTGGCTCTCAAGGTCCTAGACTGCAAGCCATGTTCAACAATTCAGAAAAATGGCCTCTTATTAACAAAGGATGTTTTGTATCTGCCAGAAAGCTGACAGCATTTTACCATACAGCCTACGAAAAATTCATTCATTCACTTGGGTATTGAGGTTCTGGTTATGATGAGTTGTATCTAAAGATTGTGTATTGTGACTACTCCAATAAAAGTAACATTAACTAAACTTAGTTTTTAATTGAACAACCAGTTCATTTTCATGCTCAATCTGTCCACTGGGAGGATTCCCAATCCATAAGAATCCCAGGACCTGTGCAAGAGATGGGAATGAGACAGCAATAACTATATGAGATGGCTTTTGTACACACTGCTCATTGAAAAATGAATCACTGAGTAATATCAGGCAACATCTAATGAAATGAATGTAGAAGTTTTTTTACCAGAGGAAGTATGTTAAAGTGAGAAATCAAGCATAGCACACTCAGTTTTGGCATCTAAAGGATAATCTCTTTATATTGCAATACTCCCACGAGACCATGCAGCAACAGCAAAGGGCAAGAAAGCTGTCAGGCCTTTAGGAAAGCTGCATTAGCACTGGCTAGCGTGGGGAGATGGAAGTAAGGATAATTTTGTGAAAACAAAATTCGTGACTGAACCTCTACATAAAGGCCTTATTAAAAAACAAACAAACAAAAACAATTCATACAAATCTGTTCCAAGAAGGTGCACTAAAATAAAGCTCACTTACGTTTACCAACACTTTTCTCTGCCATATCTGTGTGTACAACTCCAAACACACTATCACATCATTCTGTGTTTGCCTAAAAAAGTCACATAATTTAGCCACAACGCCCCACATTTTGCAAACCAAGAATCCATAGTAACTAACTGCAAAACAACACAAGTATTTATCCATTTCAAAATTATTCACAAATGAATTTGCTACATATTTGAATTAATAAACATGCGAATCTATACATTTCCTTCATTTCCATGAAAAAAAATATTTATCCTAATTAAAGCTGAGCAGATCATTTTCAGCATTCATTCTCCAAAAGCAGCTTCTGCCTTTACTTCTGGAATGCCTGAAATTAGATGATAAATCTGTCAAAATTTATTCAGAATCAGCTCACATCTTTTTTTCTTGTTACTACTTTTGAACTCAAGAAATCAATTGTGAAGAAAGTAATAAAAATACATTCAAACACCAGCAATTGCTAAGTCTGCAAACACACTGGGTGACTTAAAAGCTGGAAATACCATGGCTTATTATTGTCATAGATACTGTGCAGCACAGATGCTGGATGTAGATCACAATCCCAAAGGTAAGACTGAAGAAGCCTCTGGAGGATAGCTTCGCTCTAAAATAGTACCGGTTAAAGGAACAATAAATGTTGGAAAAAGTTAATTCTTCATTTTTTAGCTCACACAAATTGTTACCCAAGAATCCTGAGAACTATGATTTCAAGTATTTTTTGGGAATATTTTTCTCCCATCACTTTCACTGGAATAACAACTTCTTAAATGCTTTCTGAGTAGGACTGGAATCAAAAATTAATAATGTATCCAATCCATAAAAGCAAAATAACAGAATATCGCATTATGTAGGGAGGGAAAAAAAGAACCTTCTTGGAAAGCCTTTTCTCATTACAGCTTCTCTCAAATCTTCTCTTTTCTGCTTCTCTTTTTGGCACTTCAATTGTGTAATTACAAGTTGAAAACAGGATTCAGCAGGCATAAAATATTATGTGCATGTATATTTGTAGCTTTGTATTTCTATTTTCTCGAGGACATCAAGCAATATATATATAGGCATTAATTAGTTAAGCATCATAACAGGCCAGTGAAAAAGTGCAGAACTGAATCATGGAGGGGCTGAATGTAACACCACAGCCACACATCAAACCAGCAGCAGTTGGATGTACAAAAGAATTTTGTTCAGTGTCTTTGCGTGTATTCAAATGGCTTGCAGTTAAAAGGAAAAAACAAACAAATGAGCTCAATGTTCTTTGGAAAGTAACAGAAGCATAAAATCCGCAACTGAAATTGGATTTCTGTCTATACATTTCTTTGTGGCAGACGCTGATGGTGCCGTGCTGCAGGCACTGTGTTGGTAATGTTATGCCAGTTAAGGGGCTGTGTACTATTTCACATCCTCAGTCTCAACTGCGTAACACTGTGAAATCAGCTGGTAGCTCCAATGCACTTCTCTAGGACGTTTTCAGTCTGCATTTGCTTTTATTCATGCTGATTACAGTCTAGCTGTTAGCTGCCACTGCTAAGAGTACATTCATCATGTAGCAAAAATTAAAGTAATACAAAAAGGGTAGTGGAAGAAATCTCTTCAGCAGCCAAAATTTATAAAGCACCAGATTTCTTTGTAAAGCTTAACCATAAATCCGTGAGAGAAAACCCCATAGAATCAGGGATGACAGCAATCAAACTACCACAGGTTGTCCCCACAA
>JAOWBP010078314.1:0-28636 GCA_028571105.1 Tragopan temminckii
GCAAACATTGAATTACATATTATAATATATTTATTTGATAATCATCATTTTAAGTGCTTTTTTTACATCATTTACGAACAGTACGAGCGAAAAAAACTAGAATTAATATTAATAATAATTACGTAAAAAACAAGCTTACGTGCATTTGAATCAAATTAGAGCGAGAGTGTGAGAGGAAAAAAATCAATTTGCAAGAATTTATCCAAAATATTCAGAATAAAATGTGTGTTTTTCTTGGTCCATTTGATTCCATTTTCAGAATTGTTATCACAATTTTTCGTTCTGATTCTTGGATTCTACGATTCTGTTTGTGATTGTTTTTTATTTTATTTTTTTCCGGTTTGACCTCGCATCTTGATTTGAAGGTCACCATGTGTAAAAGATTAACATTTTTTTTCTAAAAAATTTTGTTTGTCAAGTGCATCCATGTTTGCTAAAAAAAAAGTGAATCAAGACAAGAAAACTGAGCTTTTTTTCTTTGCTGTCCATCAGTCAGAATTGATAAGGGTCATTATTATGGAACTTATTTTCTTTTTCTTCGTGAAGCTTTTTTTCTTCTTTTTTTCTGCACTGCTGATTATAAATTTCCAGGAAAATAATCTTTCTCACACACACACATTAAAAAAAATAACGGAAATTTTCTTCGTTTTGATGAAATCAGTTATATTTTTTTTCTAATTCGTCTTGTTCAATGATGGCGGCCGCTAGGCAGTTTTTTTGTTTGTAGCCAAAACGAGTCAAAGCTTTTTTTCATTCTCTCTATTTTTTTGGAGCTAAAAAAATAAAGATCCATGTTCGTGTCAAGATTAATTTATGTCAAAAAAAACGACGACGACGACGAAAAAGAAGAAGCAGTTTGTAAACGAAAACAACAAAATAAATAAAATGTGAAATAAATAAATAAATTTCATTTGGAACTCTAGTTTCAAATCTCCCTTTCTCTCTCTTGCTCTTGCTCCAACAATTCGCTCTTTTTTTGTATCTGAATTCATTTTTTTTCTCGTTCGTTATTTTCGTTGGTCTTCCCTTTAGCCAATCCAATCAAAGTAAATGTAGAAAAAATAAAATAAAAATAAACAGTATGAGCACACAAAATTCAACTAATTGACACACAAGCCAAACTAGAAAAATGAAGATCCACGAAAAAAACAGCAACCTAAAACTAATCAGTTTTTTTTGGCCAGACAGAAGCTTTTTTTTATATATAATTCTCGATTCTTGGATATAGTTGATTGGCTGCCCACACACACTAACAGAATCGCATCAATCAATCAATTCCAAGGAATCAATTTCCAAATTCTAAATTGATCGATCAGGTGGATCTGATTCTAGGAAATATTGAAACTATCCAACAATCCAACAAAAATTAATAAGAAATCTCCTATTTTGGTTTTTGTGGTTTTTGGTGGAAACTTCAAAACTAGATACTCAACAACCTAAAATCGGATCATAAATAAATAAACAGATAATAAAATTAACTCTCCAACAAACAAAAAAAATAGTTAGAATCCAATCTCTAGGATCTCTATAAAAGTGAATTTCCACCACCAGGTGGGCGTGTGTGGGTGTTTTATTTTTCATATTATTGTTGTTGTTATAAACGTGAACAATCACTTATTATTGGCAGTGAACCATTCAATTAAAGTATTCTTAACGTTTGTAGTCTAGGTAGGAAACAAAAAAACAAGAATAATAATAAGAATTGTGTTGTTCCAGAATTGCATTGCTTGTTGTATAGAAATGTTATTATTATTGTTCTTCTTATAAATTGGAAATTCTTGTTCCTTAAAGTGTTGTTGTTTGGTTGTTTTGTCGTCTATTTTTTTGCTTGTTTTTGGTGTACAGAGAAGTTTGCTATAGGATCTCTAGGATCCTATTTTATGTGGTCGGATGGCTTCAAGTATGAATGTGTTTGGTGTGCGTGGTGTGTGTTTCTATTTTTAGAATCTAAAATGTTTTTTTTTATATATAATTTTGTTCTATCTCTGCAAAAAAATAACAAATTCATTCATTTGTCTAGGAAAAAGAATAACTAGAAAAAAGAGTGAACAATAATATAACAAAAAGACAATTATATCTTACGACAACAACAGCTCACTGACACACACTGGCTGACTGACTGACCTGAAAGAATCAACGAAACGTAACCTGAAATTTACCTGACTTACCTGACTGAATCAAGCAAAAAAATAAATTTATTTTAGTAGAAAAAAAGATTCAAGTGGCCAAATGAAAAGAAATATAATTCTTTATATTTTTTTCTTAGGATCCTATTTGATATATAAGCACTTTTTTTGGGAAAGATTCTACCTAGAGAGAATTCTATCTAGGTCAAAAAAAAAGTAAACCTATCCAACTTAGCGAAGACTTTTTTCTGGATCTTTTAATTTTTGTTTGAGATGATGATGATGACTTCCTAGGATCCAGGAACAACTTTTTTTTCTCTGGTCTTCTATGCCAACATCATTATTATTTATAAATAATAATTATAATAATTGTTTTCCATCAATTTGGTTGTTTGGTTTGGTGGTTTAGTTTGTTTGTATTGCATCGTGTGTTTGTCTCTCTATGTGTGTGTATGTGTGCATTTGTCGTTTTAGTATGATAATAATCAGCCTAGTCAGTCAGTCATTGGCTGTTATATTTTGGATATAGCAAGCCTAGCAGGATCCTTTCAATATCTGTTGTTGTGGTTGATTGTTCCCTTGACACCTGTCTATATTTTTCGTGGTTTTGGGTGATGGCGGCGGTGGTGTTCGTTTGGTGGGTTGTTTGGCCAAGTTGTTTGTTTTATATTCTTGTTATTGTTTCTGCAGTCTATAAAAATAGCTTTCTCACAAGCGCACGATCCTTGCGGCATTGTGGCTGTTTCTTTTTGTTTTTTGTTTCTTTTTGGAACAATCCAACACAAAAAATAGTGTGTGTTGCCTGAATATTTAGCTGCCAACATCATTTTTGTTGCTGTTGTTGTTCTTTAATGTTGTTCGATGGTTTATAACATCTTCGAAAATAGGCCAACTCAAGTCAAACCATATTTACTATTTTTATGTTGTTTCTGTATGTAAACGTCTTTTTTTTGTTGTTGTTTCTCTAGTAAAAGTTTGGTCGGATCCTAGATCCCGGTGTGCATGTGAATTCAGCTGCATCAGAATCCAGAGTAAAAGAATCTAATGCAACTATTTCGCTTGGTATGGTTGGTTAGCCTCTGGTACCATAGAAAATCACAGAATCCAAAAAGAAATTTGTATCCTTTCTCTCTCTCATGATCATTTGAACAAGCAAACATCTCGTCTAGTTTGTGTGTGTGTTTGTGCTCTCATCTCTTACGACCAGACGACAAACCAAAAATGTTGTTATTGTTTGTTGATAATACTTTTGGATTCTTCTTTTTTTTCCTGTAGCGCAGCACATTACATAGTATAGTAAAAATATACACGAGGGATCCAAGCAAGAATTCTGGATTCTGGATTCTGTGTGTATGAGAAATAGAGAGAATCACCAACAACAACAACAACCAGCCAAACAACCTAGGCATCGACCGACCAAACTAACACAACGAGAACTGGTACAGAATTCTCATTGAATGAATGGAAGAATTGTATACGAGAATCTGCACAGGCACACACACACACCGATTCTTGATGATGTGATGTGTTGAATTCTGAAAGAACAGAATCCAGAATCCTGGAATTATTATTTTTTATATATTTTTTTATATTATTATTATTTGGGAATTATTTTGTCAGTGTGTTCGTGTGTGTTGTTTGGCAAAATTTTGTCGTCTGGTGCCAGAATTTTTATAAAATTGTTGTTTTGGTTCGGTTGGACGGACGCGCATCGACCGAGCTTTTTTTTCTAAACTTTTCAAAAAATTTTTCAGTTTGTTTCGTGTGTTTCTTTCTCTTTATTTCTGTGTTTTTCCATTCATTCCGGTTATAAAGGCTTAAATTTTCCGACCTAAAAAAATATTCTTCAATATTTTCTGTTTGAATGATTGAATGAAGCAAACTAACGAACACAGACCAAGTCTCACTCTTCAAAAAAATGCTATTTTCTCCTGTGTTTTTAATGATGATTTTGATTCCAATTCATCAATTTTTTCTTCAAAATATTTTTTTCTTTTTCTTCTTCTTTCCTGCCTAAAGTTCAGTTTTTCATTTGAAGCTCTTCGTTTAAACTTGAGCTTTAACTCTTTTGACACAGTGAATTATTTTTGAAAAAAATGCTTATTTTTCAATAATTATTCAACATTCAAAGTGTTAAAATTATTTTTTAAATCTTAAATTCTTGGAAATTCATGGAACTTAACGAACAAAAATCCAACACTTTCTTTATTTTTCAATTGATTTGCTTCAATTTTTTTCGTTGTTTGTATGTTGGATTTTGAATCTTAAATTGAACGAATGTCATCTCATTTACCACCAAAGGCACCAAACAACCAACCAAACCAGCCTTGATCATCTCTCAAGGGATATTTTTTCTGTGTTTTCTTCCATTCTATTTCTCTCTCTGTGTGTGACCGATTTTATAACAAAAAACTTTTAAACTAACTAACTAACTATAAAAAAATCCAACGAAAATGCATAGGATAAACAGGCATCACATCATTTATTATTAGTGCATTATCAGCATTCAGTGCTTGTTTGGTTTATCACCATTTATCCAAATGGTTTGCCTGACTGGCTGATGTTGATGTGTTGGTCCTAAAAAAATCTGATGTTGCAAAAAAAATAGTATCCTTCTGATCCAAACAGCAATCAACGCACACACACAGGATTTTTTTGATAATTGTTTTTGCATCTTGCAATATCACACAACATTAAAAGCGATAATATCTTGGCGATTAATGATGATCTCGATTTATCTCGATTCTATGTTGCTATTTTGATATTTTGTTTTTTTTTGTTTTATGTGTGTTGTGTTTTTTTGATTTATGGTACCAACCAACCAAACACGACAGATTGTTTCAACAACAAGAAATTAAACAAACAAGCCAACCTTTCAAAGATTAATCCAAAAAAGCTTAATCCATCAATATAACCGTTTTATAGCAATATCAAATCATATTTTCCAATCACAATTTGCTCAACATTTCTCATAAATTTGATTCAGAAATTTCTGGTGTTAAGAAATTTTAACCTTGTCCTGAATCTGGTGGGTGTTCCACGACAAAAATATGTTTTTGTTTTACGAAATCTTGTTTTTACGTGCGAATGGTGCCAAAAATAGCCACCATTTCTTTGCGCAATAAGATAAAACAATTGAATTTGAGTGTCTGATTGAGACTCCATTTACAAAACTCGTAGGTGTGTGTGTTTGGTTGTGTTGGTTGTGTTTCTATTTCTGTATTCTGTGTTCAGTGTGTTTGTATTCAGGTTTATTTTTAGACACCTAGAATTATTATATTTTTTTAAAGGTTTTTTGATGATTCTGTTTGTGTCTGTTGTGTTCGTCTATGTGTTTTTAATTACATCATTAAACATCATCATCAAAAAACGCCCCAAAATACGCCCCATTTTTTTTTGTTTGATGGTGGCTTGCCCTGGTGGGCGGTTTTGCTGTGAATAATGTTGTTGTTGCTGTTTTTTTTTTAAATAAAAAACAAGCAATTCAAGGTGATTTAGAATCAACAACATGTATAAAAAATAAAGAATAAATCTTAAAGAAGATAAAAATATATTTTTTAATTCTTTTAATCCATCCATTCATTGTCTGTGGATTCTGTGGATTCTCTGTGTGGATTCTCTGTGTGGATTCTCTTATTCAAGAATATCTTGTTTAAAGCTTCAATATTCTTGGATATTTTTCAACACTGTTTTATGTTGAATTTGTTGGCAGATTGTGTTGTTCTGTTCTCTTTCACCATTTCACTTTGTTAACAAAGAAACTTGTTTTTTGTGTGTTAATCATCTAGTTTGTTTGTTTTTTCTTTAAAAAAATCTTTAAATATTCTGTTTCAAATTTGTCTAAAATTCTATTTTTTTTTGTTGTTTTTAAATTGGCATTTGGCAGTTGTTTTAGTGAGCCATACATCGATCGGTGCATCACCACCAGTGTCCAATAACAACAACAATAATTTTGGTGAAGCTTGTTCTTCCCAGCCATCCAGTCCATCGAAATTATCGCCAAAAAAATCCAGCCCATTCAGTTGGTTCCAAAAACAGAAAAACAAAGATAAAGATAAATATTCAACCGGTGGTGCCAATAATCATAATTATTCTGTACATGATTTAACTGCCGAAGCATATGAACAACAAAACTTTACTAAAGCATCGTCAGTTCATAATTTAACTCTTTCGAAATCAGCATCAGCCACACCAGATACTGAACATAACGCACAAGAATTATGGAACAATAACAACAACAACAATAACAATAGCTCTAGTCAAGAACAAACCAGCAGCAATTTAACACCGGACAACAATAATAAATCAAGCCATAAATCAAAAAAATCATCCAGCTCATTGACAAAATTGTTTTCATCTTCAAAATCCTCTTCTAATGATTTGAATAATAGTGAAAATAATAATCGATCTCCAAACGATTCTTCATTATCAGGCAACACAATGACTACCAATAATGATGAACAAGCCGTTCAGGATACAGGACCATCGGCTGCTGAATTATTAATACAAACTGGTAGTTGTAAGTAGAACTATTTCATTTTTTTACATTTATTATTTAAAATTTTTATTGAATCCACCGGAAATCCACAAAATGGATTTCCTCTTAAAACGAAGGTTTTTAACCTCGTAATAAAACGCCCCCTTAAAAAAAAGCTAAGCATCATAAAATATAAATTATGTTTCTATTTTTGGTTGTTTAGTTGATTTATTATAATATTTTTTTAAAAATTTCTTTATGGTTTCATTTTTCATCAATTTTCTGCAATTCTTTTTTCTTTGAAAGCTGGTAAAATATAATGGTTTTCTTGTCAAGTGAAACCTGAGCACTTAACCCGTTCGTTTTTTCTCTCATTCTCCATTACTTATTTATTTACTTACTAACTTATTCACAAATTCTGTTTTTTTGTTTTGTTTGGTTGGTTGGATGGTTGGCTCAATGTCAACTGATGCTTAAGCCTAAGATTCTTATTATAAGCACACACCGAGAGAATATTCTTGATTATTCATTCATTATAAACCTGATTCTGACCTACTGAACCCTTTTTTTCCTATTTGCTGGTGCTTGTGTGTTTTTTAAGTTAATCAAGAAAGCAAGCAAAAGCAAAAAAAACTAAACAGAATATTCTTGTTTACTACAAATTATCATGTGAAACAGGCAACAGCAAACGTCGTTGTGTTTTTTCTCGTTGACAAAGTTCTTATTTTTTCTTTAACATTGTGCTACTGTCTGCCTGTGAGACTAAATTTAAATGCATCTGGTAATATTCATTAATAATACAAAAAAACGAGAAAGTTAAGCAAAAAGATTCTAGAATACAAATTAATCATTGAAAGAATAAAAAGGAAAAACAACACTGTACAAGTCAGGGTCTAGGATTTTGTTTCATAGACCGAATAAAATGGTTTAAGGTTTTTGTTATTGTGGTGGTAATATTATCATCATATTAAAATATCATCTTCCAACAAAAAAAATCAAATAACTTGCTCCAATTACAGAAAATTTCTCAAATTCATCCTAAATAAATCATCAAAGTTTACTAAATTATACAGCTAAGACAAAAAATAAAAGATAGATTAAAAATGATAGAGAATCAAGACCAAAACCAAAATAACCAGGATTAATTTAGGACAAACAACATTTCTCATATAAAGTTTTTAGAAAGTTTCTCGTTCTATCTTTCTTTCTCGTTCATTTTCTTATTGTTTGTTTTATAATCTTGCTGCTTTTTCTAGGAGAACCACAAGAAGTGCAGGAAGAAGAATAAGCAAACAAAAAAAAGGGTTAATGCTAATTTCTTTTTCCGTATTTTTATATAGAAAATGAAGAGTGCATCTTATGTAAAATCTTACGTAATCTTGCTCTTATAATTCATTATTTTAATATAAGTTACACACACACAAAAAAGCTAATATTTTAGGACCAAAAGGATGAAAATGCATAGAAAAACACAGAAATAGACACGAACTATTTGTTCAACCAACTAGAAACGTATAAAGAAAATGAATGAGAAATAAATTAAAGAAAATGATAAAGAAATGGTGAAACTTTTTTTAGAATCGATATTTTTCTATGGATATTTCTCTATAGACAAACAAACAGAAATATAATCATTTATGCAAATTTTTTAAAGGATTCTTCATCAATTTTAGATTGATGATTTTTTTTGAAATCCGGTAGAATTTTACTTGCATAATATAAAAAAAATTTGACAAAATTACAAAAGAATCAAGTGAATAATTTTGGATTCTGTTTTAAGAATTCTTTTAAATTCTTTTCTTTCTTTTTAAAATTTCAAGAATCCTTTAAAAAAATTCAAAAACATCAATATTTAATTTCCGGATCTTGGTCGCCAAGTTCCGGGATTAGGTTTGTCTGGATATCTTCTTAAAAACATCCCAGAAAAGAAGAAGAATCATTTCCCAAAAATGTAATGCAGTGAAGTTACCCAGCTAGTTTGATTTCAAACACACAGAAATTGGTTGAATTGTGGCAAAAGCATTGCTGAATAAACTAAAATTCATTGAAAAAAAATTTCTCAATTTTTTTCTGGGTTGTTTAAGAATATTCTATGGAATTTTTTTTTGTGTGTCAGAATTTTTATATAGAATTTTTGCATACACAAAAGAAAATTTTGTTTTCTTTGGAAATTGAAAATGTAGCTTTTTTTTGGTTAGATATGCAACTATCTCTGCTTGGGATGGATCCAAGAATTGGCCTAGATTCTTTATGGAACACATTTGGATTCTATTGATTTATTATTACTTACCTGATACCAAACTAACAAGATTCTGTTAATAATGATGAATTTCTGGTGTTTTTTGGATTCAGGATTCTTCCTGGTTGTTGTTTAGCAGCTTGCACCAAAAAACAAAGCAAACCATAATTGTCAATTCATCATTAAATCAAGCGTCATTATTTTTAATTATTAACAGGATTCTTTCTTGTTGTTTTTTCTTTGGGATTCTGTTCCAGGCAACCAAACCAACCAACCAACCAACCAAAAAAACGAAATGTGATAAAAAAATGCTTAGGCTATCGATTTTTATTTTAAAAAATTTGTATTGGAATGTTAACAAAAAATTGTATTGCTATTTTTAGAAAATTTGGCTTATTTTTTTATATTGTTTTCTGCGTAGGAATTTTTCGGATTCTGCTGCTAGGTTGTTTTTTTTCATAAAATTAAATTCTATTTTGTTAATTACCAAACCAAAAAAAAATTGGACCTCAAATATTTAACAAACCGCCTATATTTGTTTTTGTTTTTTTCACAAAGCTAGGTTCCTAGGTTTCTAGGAACCAAAAAAAAAATTTATTTGGACCCGAATTTTTTGTCCCTAGCGTCAATAATCGTATTATATCACCCAAAAAAAAATACACGCTTATTATTTTACTGTGTTTTTTTTGTTATAGCTAGTTAGTTAACTTAAATGTGTCAAACTGACTACCAAAAAGCTTCCAAAAAAACGCGCATGCGCACAATTGTCGCCAACGAAACTGGTGCCATCTATCGCCCATCGGTTATAACATTTTTTCATTCTTCATTCTATTATTCTTTATGTTTTGTCGAATATATTTTGTTTGTGGCCACTAGATGGCGAGATTGTTTACAGAATTTTTTGAGTTTTTTTTTGGAGAATTCTGTGAACAAAAAAAAAAAATGCGAAAATATAAAAAATTCTAACAACGTAAAAGCAATGAAAATTTCATTAAATGAAATTAAACTTTTCTATAAAAAAATTTAATAATAAACAAAGAATCGAAATGGAATTTGTTTTTCGATTTTTTATGGAACAATTTCCAATTTTTTTTAAGAATTGTAAATGTTCATTTGAAAAAAAGAGAGCCATTCACATTTTTTTCATTTGTCAATTTGTCAATTTTGTGTTTTTTGTTGTTGTTTTTTTGAATTGTTTGCGCGCGCGGTCAAGTATCATCAAACAAAATTTCGCCAATGCGCGATTTCAAACACACCAAAAATGTTCGAAACCAGAATCCAGCAATAGAGAGAAATACAAAACGGAATCACCTTGCCAGAATTTTGAATTGTGAAGCTAGAAGGCAGCAGCATCATCTGTAATGTAGCATCATCATTTGGTGAACATTGCACAACTATATAACCAAGCAAACAGAATGGCATGTTACCCGAAGACTGGTAACGATTCCTTGTGGCCAAAAAATGAAGCTTGTGCTTCAAAATACAAAACAGCACACACAAACTTCAATAACATAAAAACAAATCCAGTTTCGGCATCCAACAAACGAACGAAAATAATACAAAACAGTCAGCAGCAAGTATTTGTATTTTATGGACACGGCAAGTTGTAGTGGATGGCTGGCTGGCTGGATGGCTGGCTGGTGGCAGCTATATCCATTTACACAAATATTTTCTTTCTCTCACTCATATCGTTTCGATGTTTTTCTTGTTCTGTCTGCTGGTGTGCTTGACGTTGCCATACGAGCTGCCATTGAGAGAAGATAATATTATTATACTGCTCTCTCTCTCTCGCATTGATCGTGTTTTTGAAGCATTGATGGCTGGCTTGCTGTGGTGGTGGTAAAATTGTGTTTTACGTCGACGACCACGACGAGCACTAACAAACAAACAACAACAAAACACACAAACACATTTCGTGAAGAATTAAAACACCAGAATTCTAGACCAAAAAGCTATATAACTGAATAATAAACAAGAAGATTCTGTGATTTTGAATTGTTTAATTTTGCTGCTAGCACACAACTGCATTTGTGTTTGTATCATATAGAAGAATTTCTGGATTCTGGATTCTGTTGTGTGTGTGTTTGGTGTTCAACTAAAAATAATTCTACTATTACGATTACTGCTACTACTACTGGAAAAGAATTGCCAATTCTCAATGCGCCGAATCCATTTCATGCTTCTTGGAAACTGCTTGGATCCAGAATCCTCCAGTATTCTAATGGTAAGTTCTATTTTTTTCTTTTGATATCCATAATTTTATTATTATTACCCAACCACCTACCCACCCAACACAACACACCAGATCTATATGTTCCGTTTGGTTTAGTGTTGTGTGTCTGATATATAGACAAGACAATAACAATAACAAAAAACCCATATAGGAATTCACATATAGGAATACTCCCCCTAGAATATTCTTGTTAGATATCTAGCCAGGGTACAATGAGCCAGCCCAGTCAATAGTGAAGAAGAATATTCTGGTAACCGACTGACTGACTGACATAACAACAATAACAACAACATTGACTTGGATCAAATAATATAATAATAAAATAGGGAAGATTCAGTAAAGAAGAATCAGAACGCTTGCGCTTAACCAACAACAACAACACAACAGAATCCAGATTCTTGTTGGATTCTGTTGTTGTTTGATTCTGGCACGGCTTTGGCGCATAGTTACTCCGACCGGATTCTATGTTTGGCAGTGGCTTGGTCGGTCGGTGTGTCTCACTGAAATGTTGCCCCCATTCATAGTGATAAGTGACTCTCTCACTCTCATTCACAATATCACTCCCCTTTATGATTCGGACGGTCTTTCAGCCGATCATCAATGACAAACTACTACCACACACATACACAACACACTACAAACAGACATAGACATCGGGTTCTTCGTTTGCTCAATCGTTAAAGAAATTGTATGTGTGTTGTATGGTGTGTTTCTCTCTCTGTCTATGTGTGTTGGTATGAGTAAATTTGTGTGTTCAAGAATTCTCTCTGTTCTTCTTCTTGTTGTTGTTCGTCGTCGTTTAGTTTTTTTTCTGGTTGTTTTTTTTTGCTGTATTTTTTTGGATAGTCAAAACTCTCTCTCTCATTGGCCAACCATAATAATAATAATCACCAAGAACACACACAGACACATTGAGTGAGAGAGTAAGTAAGTTCCAGAAATAACGGATTCTTGGATTCTGGATTCTGAGTTCTTGATGATACACCAAACAAACAACTCTCTTTCACTGAGCAAATGAATGTAACTAAAGAGTGAAATTTTTTTTAAAGAGTGAAAATTCTGTTCTTTTTCTATGTTGTTGTTTTGTGTCTGTCTGAATCTAGAATTGAATATTTTTCTGGAATCATCGATCATCTATGTAATCATCATTCATCATCATCATAATCAATTGATTTAGTTTTGATCATCACCAGATTATACATTCTATTGCTCTGTGTGTGTGTGTTCGTTATTGTGTTGTTGTTTGCTTGTGTCCAGTTTGAATCCTAAAATATCCTCCGATAGTGTCTGTCTGCCACTGTCTCTGTGTGTGTCTGTAAGTGTTTCTGGATCAAAACCAGATCTTGACCTTCAATATTGCACAAAATCTGATCCAAATCATCAACACTTTGCTCTCCACCCCAAAAAAAATTAAATTAAACCCTTTATTAAAATGCTAATCAATCAATTTTAAAAGGATTTATTTTAATCAATCACATCCTGATAAATCACATCTAAACTGTGTTTTAGGGGTGGGCGTTAATCCTTTACTTACTTAAAAAAAGGAGACAAAGCTACACACACACTCCTTTTCTTAATAATCTGCATTTGTGCTGCTGTTTGATCATCTTTTTTTTTAATAATCACATTAATAATATTATTATTAATACCAGAGCACCCCATAACAACAACCAACAGCTAAATGCTGCCATTTTTTATTTGGCTATCTGCCTGGTTTTTTTGTTCTTATAGCAGGCAGATTGTGACAGATGCAAGCCAATTTAATAATAATGATAAAACATTATCATATTATTAATTATTATCATTTAATTTGGCTAGCCAATAAATGATATATCTTTCCCTTTCTCTCTCTCGATATCTATCTCAAGGATCCCTAAGAAGAAGATCCTAAACCACCAGCAGCATCTAACCAAAAACTAAATGATAGGACCAACACAGCAGCACATCATCATTAAGCTTCTGGACAGGATTCAAACTTTGCACCATTAAAATATATCATTATCAACCATAACAGATCAGCATTATGGTTCATCACAAAAAAACTTTAAGGAAATAGGAAAAAATATATCTTAATAGCCAATGCATGATTTGCGTAAAAAAACGTATATTTTTTATATTTAAATCCACCTATTTTTTTCGCAACTCTTTTATCACCAAACACACTCACAAAAATACAATCTAAAATATCAAAACTGCCCCCTTTTTGTTCTTATATTTAAAAAAAACTCATTATTAATTGTGTTTTTTCTCCATTTTTTTTCTTATTAAATTTAGATCATTTGACAAAAAAAACTCTTTCTGAAGAAAAAAACTTCGTTTATCTGGACTTTGAAACCTCGAACAGCACTCTCTCTGTCTATTTGTCCACACACTACTGAACTAGTGAACTCATTTTTATCATTCAACGATATTTTGGTCGTCTTTTTTTTATCAAACCAGCATTTTTCTGTGTTTGTGTCGCATACCAGCCAGCAAAATCCAACTTTCTCTACCTGTCTAAATGTTGCTGCATCAATAATAAAAAAAAAAATTTACCTGCTGCCTCACCTTTTTATGACAAGCAACAACAATAATAAAACACTCGGATGTTACAACCAGCTGCCTCTCTCTCACTCTCAAATACCAGAAAATGATAATAGATCACTAAAAATATTTTGGCAGTTTGACACCAAAAATCCACAACCATAACAAGACTTTTGGACTATAACAATAAACAACCTGTTATCTATTTTGTTCTAACTAACATTCTCTCTTTAATTTAAGTAATTAATTAATTAATAAATAAATACATTATTTAATTAATTAATCCGGCTCCAACAACAACAACAACCACAGCAACCACGCCATAGCCATAAAAATATTTGGTTGCTAAATTACCAACAGAAAACCAAGAGAAAACCAAAAAAAAATTTCCTCTTCTCATCATTTTTGTTTTGGTTGGCTCACAGTGCTCGTCAACATCGTCGTCGTCAACATCTCGCTATTTTTTCATGTTTACTTGTATTTTTGCTGGAAAACTTTTTTTTGGTGAAGAAGAAACTTTCCAGCAATCATAAATATAAAAGAATTATTATTGGTGGGTGGAGCCAAAACAACAAAAAATCAAGCACAAGAAAATCGAATCAGAATCGATTTTAAATATCGATTGTTTTTGTTTTTGTTTTTTCCATTTGGCTTCAATTCGGTGTATTATTTTTCAATGTCAATGCAGAAAACTTTTTGTTTTCTCAAAACTTTATCAACAAGAAAAATTCCCAAAAAACTAAACTTTCACTCCACCTCCTAAGAATATACATCTGGCATTAAGCTCCGCCTCCAAAAAAAGTGATCTAATAACTAATTAAAATAAAAACAAGAAATCAAATCCTCGAAAACACATCTTTGATTTCATTCAAGAAAACAAAAAAATCCAGATTGTCTTGATCGAAATTTTTTTGGTCGTCTTCGTTTTTTCAATCAATAATTGCTGATCAATAAACGAGAAAATCAAGAAAAAAACGAAGAAAACCAAGCTAAAAAACAAACAGCAGAATTTCTAAATAGAAGACTAATGGCACGTATATGTTGAGCGAGTTGTGTACGTTTGTTTTTGTGATGATCGTCATCTATCTTCATTCATATTCATGATTCTTCTTCAAATTTGATCTGTTTGTCTCTCTTGCTTGCTTTCACTAAAAAAATAACAAAATTCTTGCAAAAGCTCTTACAAACTCACTCACCTTGTTCATCACCACACAAAAATAAGTCATCGAGCTCCTTTGGTAACGAAACATTCAAACAAAATTTATCATCTAACAAATTCTCCCTACATTTTTTTGATTCACCAAAAAAAATCATCGACGTGCAACTATTTTTGTCATCCAAGGATATTTTTAATTATAATTTAATTTAATAATATTTTGGTTGGTGGGTCTACACACACAATCAGGAATCTTGTTTGTTAATTCCTAAGCGACATCGAGAAACGAAGAAGAAAACGACCGTCACTTGACACTTTTGAAGAAATTTTCTTCAATATCATCATCACACACGACAAGCTTGTATTTGGGTACAAAACACCAATTTGTATTCTCTCTGCTATTGAAAAAGATTCATTTTACAAGAAGAAATTAACCACAAACAAACATCAACGGGATTATCCCTCTACCACACAATCCAACCACAATTAATTGCTTTGCTTCTACAAGAAAACGAGCATCAAGAAGAAGATTATCAACAGTGCTACCGTTGTTGTTTAGATGAACAAACTAAATCTAAATCTAAAGCAATAGCAGCATTATTTATCATTTGCCGTCCTGCTGCCACTACCACACTTTCACTTGTTTTTTTAAAGCAATTTTGGTATTTGCCATCCAGCCAAACAAGAAGAAAAAAAATTTTTAGTTATCACCGGATAACTAGAAAGGATATTTGGATATTCATTGGAAAATACCATACAAACACATTCACTAACCAAAAAAACACGAAGAATTCCTTGTTTTCAATTCAATTTACCAAAGTGAATCATCTGGATTCTCTCCCTGTATGTGTGTTTAGTGAGTTTGCGTGTTCGTCCAAAAGTATCCATTTCAGTGATCCTATCATCTGGATACAACACAGCTGCAAAAAACTATTAGAATTCAATCAATTTTTTTTCTGAAGAAGAAGAATCCAGGAATCATTAAGGCTGTAAATTTAAAAGTATTGTGTGTTGTTGTGTGCTCAGTGCCTGCAAAAATACAGCAAAACAAAACAACACAAATCAAGATTTTTTGCGGTCGATTCGTAGCATTTTTGGCCACAATTTAATGTATTCAATCGTCATCAACTTTATTTTAGATTCTTTGATTTTTTCTCCGTCTGAAGAACGAACGTTGTTGTCATTTTTCTCAGCCATCAACCACAAAAAAGTAGCTTGTGTTTGTGGAACACAAAGATAAGGCCATTAACGACGTTTCTGCAATACAAACATACATTATTTTTGAATGTCACCAAACAAAAAAAAATCAACCAATTTTGAGAGCGCAACCATGTTGTTGTTGTCCTGAAAATTTATTCCAACAAAAAAGAAGAATTTTTATTGTGAAACACACACGAAATTAATACGCCCTACGCGATTCTACAGAAGGAAATCGTCACGACATTTGTGAATCAATCTTTCTGATTTCGAGCGTTTTTTTCGTTTGTTTATTTCTGGAAAAAAATCCTTTGAATCCAAAAAATTTTGGATCAATTATTTGTGTGCGTGCAATTTTCTTTTTGGTTTCATAATTTCATCAATTCTGTGATTTCATCTAAAAATTTTTGGATTCAAATCAACATCAATCCAAAAAATTCTGTTTTTCACACTGCCCACCGATTTTTTGGCAAAAAAAGCGTGTGTTTTTCTTGTGTTCTCTCAATTGTGTGCGTGCGTGTAATTTCATTTATGAATGATCCATAATTGCCAATTTTAAAAAAATCATCAAAGCAGCATTTATCATCAAGCATTTTAAATCCAATTTATAATCATCATCAACAACCTCGACATCAACCAATATTTGATAATCCTTAAAGCAGAATTTTTTTTAAAAATCAAATTAATATAATTTAATATAATTAAAAATGGGCAACGCACCAGCCAAAAAAGGCGACACCACAGAAAATGGTATGATATTTTTTGTTTTAAATTCCAAAAAAAGCTTGCGCGATTCGTTTTTTTCTCTGGAAGCTTTTTTCGAACGAATTCGTTCGTTGGTCAGTTGCGCGCAGAAAAAGCATTGCAGTGAAGCCGGCATTTTGTTTGCCCTTGAAAACTTAACTTTTATGTGCTCATTGTGTGTGGTTATATTTTCTGTGTGACACAGTTCAATAACCAAGCAGCAGCAAAACAAAGCAAAAATCCTGACCTAAATCAGATCAACAAAACTAGAGAACAAAAAACTTTTTCTCTTAATGAATGTTGTTAAGTTAATTTAGTTTTGTTCACTAAGATCATTTATATCAATCATCAAACTAAACAACAAAATTTAACTAGATTTAAATTTGGTCAAAAAAACATCAAGACATAATGAATTATTTGCTTGTTGTTGACTGTTTTCTGGAACTCTTTCTGGAACACTTGACTGTTTTCTGAAACTTTTATCATGTCATTTAAAATGTCTATCATTTATTATCATTTTTTTTCTAGCTTGAACACTTTTTTCCATAGCAATTTGTATAGAAAAAAACAAAATTTTCGAATTCTTTGTGGTGGGGTAAACATTCGAATTCTAACGTTCGATTTTTTTTGTTTTTTCCGGAAACACTTTTTTATTGTTTTTGTTGTTTTTTTTCTGGAAAGTTTTCCTTGTGATTGCAATCCTATTTAATTGTTTTTTGTTTGTATTCACTTAACTCTTTCTTTATCGATCATATTTGATTTGATTGATTGGTTTTCAATCAATTATCCATAAACAACAAAATATTTGTTTGTTTTTACTCAAAACCTGGTGCAAATGGTTGGTGCATCATCATATTTAAAAAAAATATTCGTTTTCTTGAAGCATCCAAATCTTGTGACAGCCACCAAAGTATCTTCTCTCTCATTTATGGTGGATGTTATGGCGTCAATCCATAATCTATGTTGTTGATAATGGCACAAGACGACGACAACTACAACGATGACTACCACTACGAAAACATTGAGCTAGATGCCCTTCAAAACATGACGATGATGCACAGGTTGTAAAAATAAAATTTATTTAAGCATCCTCATTTAAAGTTATGTTTAGCATGCAAACAACCAAAGCACAACTAAAACAAAATGTTGTTGTTTATAACAGCCTAGCCAAGCAAGTTGTTACTATAAATAACCTAGCCAAAAAATAAAATCTAACCAAGTGTACAAGAAACAAAAATCCAAAATGATATTGAATATTTGGAGATGTTGATGAAGTTTTCCACAATCAGCCGATATTTTTGTGTACACGTGAAAAAATCAAAACACTTTTGATGATAATTTGTTCCTCATACTTAGTAAAATCATTCGAAAAAAAACATTCGAAATGACACAAAATCATTCGAAAAAAAAACATTCGAAATGCCTTTTAAAAAAGCCATTCGAATGTTATTTATGTTCGAAAAAAATATTCTAATCGAACGTTTTTTTTTCGAATGTAAAAAAAACATTCGATTCAGCATCATTTTTTTATAAGAAATAATTATTCAATTATAGAATCAAAATTTTTCTTGTGCGTTATCTAAATAGAATCTTTTTTTTGGAATGTTTTTTCACAAAAATAAACCGTTTTTTTTCTTGGTTTTCGAGTGCAGCAAACAGAACAAAAAACAAACTTTTTCATTTAAAGTGATGATGGCTGTTTGTTTGCTTTTTTTTCCTATAGGAAACTTTTTTTTGGCTGAATCTGCTTGTTGTTCATTTTTTCGTGTGCACTCTTCTGCTGTTTTTTTCTTTATTTAACTCTTTATTTCCACAAACGAATATTCTCTCGCTCTCGCTCTCACAATCTGTTAATTATGGTTGTGTGGTTTTTGGGGCGTGTGTTTTGTTATCAAACAAAAAATCAGCATGTGTTTAATTATAACCGGATTTATAAATATTAAAATTTAATTTTTTAAAAAAAAGTTTTTCCCCTTTTTAAAAAGCTGATTTTTTTTAAAAAAGAGGTGTGGTCGAACATTCGAAAATCGAATTTTTTTGAAATTCGAATGTGTCCTTATGTTCGAACAGAAGCAAAAAACAATTAAATCAATAATTTTAGGTACAAAATTAATTTAAAAAACAATTGTTCGTGCTTATACATAAAAAACATTCGAAACAAAAAAAAAAATTCGAATGAATTTTTTTCGTTCGAATTTTCTTACGGAAACTTTTTTTATTTTGTAAATTTTTTTTCCGGAAACATTTCTGAACTTTGGAACACCAATTGAGAGAGCGAGAGCTAATTTTTTTCTTGTGTATCATAAAAGAAAATTTATTTTCTTGTTTTTTTTATAATCACGTATAATAAAGACGATGTGATCATTTGGTTGTAGGCAAGCAAGCAACAAACATCACATACAATATTTATTATAAATTATAATCATAAAAATCTTTGGATAAATTATTCATTGCACCTAGCACACACACACAATAACACACAAGCCAGCCAGCATCCAAGTGCCATCCTTGGGCCAGCTAGCCAGATATAATAATTTTGTTTTATAATCTAATAATCATAAAATGTAATAAAAATCACCTGTGTGTCTGTCTGTCCGTCTGTCTATAGTCATTTGACATTTGACATTGATCATAAGCTCCGCCTTAAAGATTTAGGCGGAGCTTATGATTGTAATCAATTAATTATATAAGAGAAAATTAATAGGATTAAATTGGGCATCTGGTCACGAGATCTAGAATTTGAATTGCAGAATTTGTTCGAAAAAAATTTCGTTCGAAAATTTTTGGCGCCCTCTTGCTTCAAAACCAAGCAAACAAGCAAGATTCATTAAAGATTCGAATCCAAAAAAAACGTTCGAAATTTTCTCTAGTTTCTAGAACATTCTCAAAAAACATTCGAAATTTCTCAAAAAAACAGAAAAACAATTAACCAGAAAAAAACAAGAGGAATTGGTTTGCGAAAATGTTGTTGCGATGACGTTTGATGATTAAAAATTCAGGAACTAAACAACAAGCCAGCAAAAAAACATTCGAAAAAAAGAATTTCATTTCGAACGAAAACGGACCGTTCGATCGTTTTTCGTTGGTGTGTGCATTGGAATGAAACCGCATACACGATTAACAACAACAAGAAAAACTTTCTTTATTTGGAAACATTTTTTTCGGCAACCCTTTTACAACCAGAAAAAAAGAGAGAGACAAAAAAAACTTTTGGGAATAGTGCAAAAAGTAAAAAAAAGTTAGTGTTAAATGATCAATACAGCACACAAAATGTTGACGAAAAAAACATTAACGATTAATGATTCGTTGGTTTGTTATACGGGGTTGCTCGAATTATTATTATTATTATTTACGTCATACATGAACGGCAACTCTTCCATTCATATATATCGTTATCGCTCAAATTGTTATAATTTTTTTCAATGATAATGAATAATAATGAATTGAATAATTTTCAACCAAGCCAACCAACCTGGCTAATAACAAACTTGAAAATGGAAATTTCCAAAAAAAACTAATACGAAAAAATGAATCAAAGTTTCTATTGCAATGAATTTTCTAATGAATATTTACATGAATACTAATTTTTTTTGTACCAAAAGGGTTAAAAACTTTTTTTTAAAAAAATCCAGGTGAAACTTTTTTATTCTCATTAACCTTGAATGCTTTCTTATTGGCTGGTTTTGTGATGAATTTATGCTCCGCCTACATCCGTTTTTCATCCAATAATAAAACAGAGTTTTGTGTGTGTACGTAAGCTGACATCAACCAATCACAAACTGAAGACCAGGTGTTAATTATTTAATAAAAAAAAACCACAATAATAAAGCAATAAAAACAAGAAAACCAGCCTTTTAAATAAATGATGAAGCTAGGTAAAAAGCAAATCAATTCCAAAAATAGAATGTTATATCGAATATGTCGGATATATCAAACCAAATATACTCGAAATGCTGATATTTGTCAAGGTTTAAGGGTTCTGTTCATGTTATCAGTTTGATTATGATGATCAATGTTTTATCATGGCAAACTTATCATTGGATCGCTATATACGAGAATATTTCGGAATCTGCCATTGAATATTACAATAATCATGAATGTGAGTGTGTAAATACAGACAGACAGACAGACACATGATCATATTTTTGGGTACCGCCGTACAGATAACCAGAAATGTTGCGTAGGTTTCCAACCACAAACCAAACATGATTCTGCTTTTGTTTGTGTGTGACATTCATGTGTTTGTTAAGCCAAAATTATGGATCGATTTCAATGATTTTTTTGCTTGTTTCTCATTTTTCTGTGTGCATATTTTTTTCTTCAAAAAAATTGATTATAAATGTGTTGTTTATGTTGTAAAAAATTTAAAACAATGTCAAATGTTGATTCTACAAGCAACGATTGCAGCGCCACCACCGCTACAAACACAGCTAACCCGTTCATACCGAAAACATTGTTTCGTTTGGATATTCGTTCTTTATATCATATTATTGTTGCTTCACATCCAGGTATTCAACTCTTTGAACACACAAAAACACTAATTCGGTACTTTTGTACCTTTTTTTTGAACACGTTTTGAATGCGCATGCTCGTATTATTGTTCCAGACGTCAATTTAAATTTTCTAGAAAAAAAATTACATAAGGAAAAAAACCAAAAAAAAAGAATTCTTTTTTTCTGTGGTTAATAATAGACACACGAGCCAACACTCAGAGAGAAATTTATCCTGAGGCTAAATATCCTGGTCCAATAATAATTACACATCAGGTATACAACAAAAGAAGAACTTTTCAAATAAAAATTTTTGTTTTGTTGTTGTTGTGTTGTGCGTTCTTTTGTTCCAAGGAAATTTCTTTTTTTGTTGAATTCTATCTTCCGGGGAAATTTTTTTTGTTATTGTTTTTTGTCTTTTTTCCTTTTGTGTTGAATTGTGGTTTGTGTGGACTCTTAATTTTTGCATATTTAAGCTCCTCCTATTTAAAAAAAATGAAAATAGCTTTTTTTTAAAAAATTCAAACTTTGGTCCATAAGCCAAAATGCTAAAAGCCAAGCTAACAAAGAATAAAATAGCATCACGAATCGAATTGAAACGATAATGGAAAATTTTTCTCTCTTTTTTTGTCTGGATGGCTGGTTTTCCACAAAAAAACCAAGAAAATTTCAATTTCTTTAAAAGAAATGATTCTCGTTTCTTAAGCCATCAATCGATTGAGAGAGGGAGGATAGGGGAATGTGGGGTAATGGAGAATTGCGGGGTAATGGGGGCAGTTGGATAGGAAATGGAATGAAGCATGCCTGTGCTGAATCCATCAACCAACAATCCATAAGCCAACACCACAAAAAATCGACACCATAACAAAAATAAGCAACATTGCGTGATCAGATTTCTGTTTATCTGTTCATATGGGGTTTATTGGCATGTCTATTCTGTGTGTGGGCGTGTGTGATAATCATAATTATATAAATGAACCAGAAACGACTAGATTTTTCTATGTTGTGTTCATATTTTTTTAGGCGCCAGACACTTTTGGAACAGTTTTGGAACCAAAACACAATAGCAAAAAATTTTTTGTTGTATCTAGTTGACATTGACAATGAATGAATATTTTTTATGAACAAATTCTATAGAAATTGTTGTTGTAGGAGGACAATAACACAACCAAAAAATATGAAGAATATTTTTTGGTGTGGCCAAAGAATTGTGTAGCATTTGAGTTTTTCTTTTCTGGAATATTTCTTTTGCTCGTTTGTTTTGGTTTTTTGGCAAATTAACAACAAAAGAAAAACAAGATTGTGGCCGATTTTTGGCATATTTCTCCATTTCCATTCTTCTTTTGTCTCTCTCTCGGTGGCAGTTTTGACAAGCCAACTCAATCTTTTTGTGAATGAATGATTATGTAAGAATAATGAATCATTCTTTTTTCCAGAATCTTAGAGAATATTCTTGGATCCTACGCAGAGAATATTCTCAAATAATAATTCATTCATTAATCGATAAAAAGTTGTTTGAACTTTTTTTTCCATTGTGTTACCTGAAATGAGATGAGCTTTAGGGCTAAATTGAAGTGTTGCATTCACACAGACAGACACAATTGCATTATTCAGCATTAAATCCTCAACAACAACAATAATATGATTTCATTTATGAACAATCCTTGAATCTTATATATAGAAGATGATCCGTTATAAGAATTGGATTGTTTTTGGATGCGGCACCATAGACACAGACATAGAGACAGACACACTGAGCACTATAGAATTGTATTCCACTACCACTATGTGTTAGTGTGTTTTTGGCTGCAAATATGTCGAGCAGCATTCGTTTGGTGTGTGGAACTATTTTTAGAATTCACCCGGATTCTCAAATAGTTCTTGTTCTTCATGTTCTAGTTGGTTTACGTTAGGCAAACTCACACTCCATCAAACCAAACAGAACAAAAATATAATTCAGGTCGTTTTCCTGAATTATTTTCGTTGTTTGTATTGTGAGTAGACCTAGCTCACCAACCAGAAAAAAAAACAAAATGGACGACCAGAAGACAAAAAAGAATGGTAGCAGACGTGTTATCTTAGCTCGGTCCATATTCTTGCATTGTTTTGGTTCCTGGTATTCATAAACCAACCAGACAAAACGTTCCATCATTAACCTTGACTTGAATATGAATCATTTTATGAGGAAAATGTTTCTTTCTTATGGAAATATTCTCTTAAGATTCTATTGTAAGCATAAAAAAAAGGTGTTTAGAAAATTAAAATCTTCGGGAACTTATAGAAGAAACGAACGGAAAAAATCCTATTTAAAGTTATTATTTACAAACACATTCTGCACTCCAACAAAAAGAAGAAGAAAACGAATCCAATTTTCGATTCCCGATGATAGAGTGGCCAATATAGTGACCAATGGTCAAGAAAAAAAACAGTATCCCATGGGCACAATATTCTCAAAATATAGTTTGTTTTTTAACAGTTTCAAACAAACAAAAAAAATTCTTCAAATGTTTGTTCAAGTGTAAAAAATATAGACGTAAACAATAATAACTGAGCAGAGAAATTTTCTTTACTTTTTTCCAAAAAGAAAAGAAAATTCCCAAAAAGAATTTTTTCTAGTGTGAATTTAAAAAAATTATTAAAAATTTCTTTCACGAATCGTTTCCAAAAAGCTGATTTGGGCTGATATGGCAGAGTTGTGTTCGATTGATTTGGAGCATCAGGAACAAGTATCCAACAAAAAAACCAGAATGATAGCTAGCTATCTAAAGAGGAAAAAATCGGTCAAACAGAAATGAACGAAAGTAATATTTTTTTTTTCATAGCAACCTTGATATGTAGAGAAAGAATTATACAAAAATAGAATCCAACACACACACAGGATACCCAAAAATGTGTGTGTGTGTCCTGGATTCTTTTTTTGGTTGCAGGATGCTTTTGTGTGTTTGTGATGCTATTTTTAGCAACCACACAGACAGAACCGAGCTGCTTTATGAGAAAACTGAACTCACACAACAACAGAAAAATCGGTCGACCTGCTCACCAAAAAAAACTTTTTTTTCTCACTAAAATATAAACAAAACAAGAGGAAAAAATTTCGTTCCAAATTCCAAATTCGATTCTTTGTTCATTTAATAATATTCATCTTATTATTTGTCATCATCAGAGTGTAGAAGAAGAATCCGACCAGAATCAGGTCAAACTGTTTATATATTTAGACACAGACACACTAGAGCACTCAACATAGTGCACCAACAGAGTGCGTTCCAAAAAATTCTGGAACACTGTTTTTTATATATATAGCTTTTCTGGATATTTTTTGTGTAGGGTTTATTATTTGCTATTATTCAAACATTGTGATAAGCACGATGGCACAAAAATTTCCAAGACAAGTTGGCTTTTCATAAAAAAAAATTCTGGATGCTTGAAAGCAGCAAAAAACGCAGGTGTTTTCCTTAAATCTTGTTTGCTTAATGATTTTTATTATTCTCACATCCTACGATTTTTTTGTTTAACTCAATCTTCTTTTTTTAAGAGAAAATTATAATCTCAAAAAAAAACTTTTCAAAAAGTATTATTTTTTTTCTGGGAGAAAAGTTCCCGGGAAAAAAAGAACAATAACAAAAAAAATCACATTTAATCCAATTTAATAGTGGTCGTTGAAGACTTGTTTTTTGTTTGTTTGTTTTCCAGTGTCAAGATGTTTCCGGGATACTTTGTAAATCATTAATTTTTACACTCGATTCTTCATTCTTAATTTTTTTTCTTGGTGGATCGATTTTTCGGTGATTGATTGATTAAAATTAATTGTTGATTTTTTTTGCTCTCAAAGTGTGTTTTTTTCTTCTCATTTTCACAGTTGAGTTCACTTTTGATGATCAAAAGTCTGTGTGATTAATTCAATTCAAATCACAAACACCATTTAGGCTTTTTTTCGCTCAACATTTTATTTGATTTCAAGGATAAAAAAAGATTCAATTTGATTCAATTGATCCAAGACATTGACACACAGAGAAGCTGAAACAGACACAGAGCAAATTGATTGAGCTGATTGATTGATTGATTATAGCAAGCAAAAAATGTTGAATATGCGTATACGCATTTATATTTATTATTCATTGATTATCGGCTTTTTGTTGATTAAACAAGCACTAATTTTAATGTTGTTGAGAAGTTTTGTGGCAGATGGGCAAAACACAAACATCCGGATTCAACAAGCTAGCTGGTGCTGGTGTCTGGTGTTTGCCATACAAACCATATTATTATTATTCACAAACACAAACTAACATAATTATTATTAGAGCAAGTTATTATAATTTTGCTATTTATGAATATATTGTTTAGCTTATTGTTCGTGTTGTTGTTGTTGTTGACAATACATCAAGAAAAAAATTATCATCATACACAAACACAAACACACACAATGGATCACAGGATCCTTCAGGATCTTTTTGAATCCAGGATCCAGAACACACACACACATTGGAGTGAAGACAAGAACCATATATGCAAGGAGAGTGAGACAAACAAGAAAAAACCCACTCACCAGCTTCAATATGAAACATCATACATCAAACACCATCACCAACAGCAGCCAAAAACATTTTGACTGATGATCCAGTGCAGCCAATTTGTCGTGTTATTTCATTTTACCTAATTCTCTCTCTCACTCTATATCCAAGCTTCACTCGTTCCAAACACACTCAAAGTAGAAGAACAGAAGAGGAAGAAAACCCTCAAAAATAACAAAAAAAAATTATATTCCAAGATCCAGTTCCATCATCAAAAAAAAAAACAACTAAAAAACTCTTGGAACGAACCCACACTTTGGAACTTGTTGTTGTTATTTTTTTTTGGTTGGAAGCAAGAAGATCAAGCGCCAACCACACCAAACTGAGCAACCAACTAACCAACAACAAAATATAAAAACACAAAATAATAATCATCATTTCATTCTTGGAGAACTAAATTAACGATGACGACGACGAGCACCACCATAACCACCACCACCATCATCATAACCATCATCATCATGATGATGGTGTATCATCTAGAAGACACAAAACGTGTGTGAACCATACACACACAATTCATATATTATTATGGTCCATGAACATATAACATTAAAAACAACCAGAACAAGAAGAAGAATCCGGCCGTTTGCATGTTCCATATAAAAAAAACTGCCAATTGCTTGTATCTTTGTCTGTGTGTGTGTGTGTTGTGTTCCAACAACCAAACAATAACAAACCAATTTCCCCGAAAACAACAAAATTCTCTATGAAACAAAATGGTTTTCACATAAAACATTTTCTTGTGTAGTTATATATTATTCTTCACTCGCAGTATATGTCTATATGCGGGTCAATTTAGAATAGAGACATTATTATTTTTTTATATTTTCACCAAATTTTTTTTGCTGTGTGGAACATCATCATCACCATCATAATTTTTTTGTGTGCTGCTACCGCAAAAAAACCATTTTTTCGATTTGTTTTGGTTTGGTTTCTGAAACAAACGAAAAATAAAAAATAAAATAATATCCAGAAAAAATTTTTAGGGTACATGCCACACACACCAGTCACATAGTCGATTTCTGGTTCCAGTTTGCCAAAATTTTTCGTTGTCAAATTTTTTTTTTGTATAAAGAATCCGATTTAGATAATTTATTTTTTTATAAATGTTTTTCTTTCATTGTGCTTGAAAATATTCATCTTTGAAGAATTTATTTTAATCATCAAAAAAATATTTTTGAATCAACCACCACCAATACAACAACAACGATAACCACGGCTACTAAAAACACATCTTCTAATAATAAATTTATGATGAAAAACATCACCACTGTTTTATTAACGGCACAAAAATGGAAACGAAGAATCGGACATAGAAGAAATTCTGGTTAGTTCGTTTCGATTTCTTGTGTGCTCTCTCTGTTTGTGTTTGTGTGTGTGGTCAAGTTTTCTAGAAAGTTTTTTTGTGTGTTTGGAATGAACATTCGGAAAACTTTTTTGTTGTTATTGTTCATGCATGGAAAAATATTCGAAACACATTCCGAAATTTTTTTGGTTTTCTTTATAAAAAATGTTTTTTTTTTATTGGAATGCAACAAAAATGTTTCTTATTTACGTTTCTGTTTGTTTGTTTTTTTTGCTTGTTTGATTGCCTGGCATTTATTATTATTATGTTGCTTTTTTATAACAATTTTATCCTAACTTTTGAATGAACCTTGAGAACAACATGAGCACAAAGACACACCAGCCACCACCACACCCACATCCGTCATTCGTCACTCCCACATTAGATCATTCATTAAATTCAAATAGACTTCAAGTTCAAGGATCTTGTTCATATTTTTATTTTTGTGTGTGTATGTTTTTCTTTGTATTTTTAGGATTCTTGTTCCTGTATAGAATTTCCATAAATCCCAAAAATGTCGTGTTTTTTTGTTGTGTTTGCGAAAGATTGCGAAATATGAGATTGTGCTTGCATTATCTCTGTGTCTATGTTTGGCCTGATTTTTTTGACTGGTAGATAATGTTCGAAGACCCTATAAATAAACCAAACAAACAACCAACAAAAAACACACGAACTAAATTGACAATTGACAATGGCCTTGCATAGTTGTTTTTTATGGTGGTTATGTGGTTGTTTGGCTTCCAATTTTGTTTATATTCCGGGTTTTGAATTTGGTTTTTTTGTTCCTACTTTGATTTTTTTTTCGCAATCGATTTTGTCTGCTCAATCAATTTTGTGTGTTTGTGCGTTCGGTTTTATTTTCATGTTCACCGGAACAAACAAAAAACCTTTTTTAAAAAAGGAAAATCAATGAAATTCATTCATTGTGAATTTCATTGAATCAATCAATCAATCCATAATTGCAAATTGTACCAATATACAAAAAATCCAATGATCCAATTGTGTGATTCTTCATTACAGCATTTTGTATCCAGCGACAGAAACAAAAAACAACCAGCAACCAAAATGAAAAGCAAACACACAAGTCAAAATGTGTATTCAGCTTTAGCAAGCATCATTAAATATATTTTGTTTGTGTAAATTTGAATCCTTTATCACCCACATTTGTTTGATTGAAATCAAGCAAATCAAACTTCATCACGATCATAAAAACTTAACTAAATTAAAAAAACTTGCTTTTATTAGATAAATATCGAAAAAATTAATAATGATAGCTGGGCGTTGTGTGGATTCATTTGCTTTTTTTAAATGAAATTTTTGATTGATTGATTGACTGGGTAAACATAAATTCAATACCCAACAACAACATCGAGTCAATCAATTCAACCATAGCAAAATGCTGAAAATTTTTGTTTGGATCCATTTTTTGAATTTTTTTCTTCTTGTTTTTTGTTTGGTGTTTGTTTGAACAGTTCAAAAATTTCTGGAAAAAGCAAAAGAAGATTTTGAACGAAAATGGAACCAACAGAGCTCTA
>JAOWBP010078404.1:5446-18422 GCA_028571105.1 Tragopan temminckii
GATACACGTTGTCACAAAATAAATACTTTCGGGTTTTTTTCAGTTGGTTTTGTTGAGTAGGAGGTTTGCAGACACTTTTAGGATTTAACAGTTTGCATTATACTTTCCATCTATGCACAAGCATGTTTCAATACTCTATTTCCAGGGTTTCACTTCTATAGAATATTTTGTTCCGATTCAAACTTTCAAATTCAAACAGAATAACAGAAAAGAATACATGGCTAGAAACCTCATTTCACAGGGGTCGCAAAATTCAGTCACAGTTTATGCCACTTTCATCACACACTGCTTTCATCCACATAAACTAATAGATTCTAGCCTTTTGTTGTTGAGACACAGCCTAAGTATCTCTGCATGATATTGCAGTTGATCAGGTGAATGAATTTGCTATCTTTTATGTACATAAACATGGATTAATTCTTACTTAATGTGCCCATATGCATATAGTCTCACTTAAAGATTCATTATAGTCTTCTCCATGTGCTACAGGGGAATTTCTGCTCCGGCATCCAGAGCACCTCATACCCCTCTTCACTGACTTTGGTGTTTGCAGAGATGTTTCTCTCATTTTTTTCATTCACTTCTTACAGCTACCATGCTTACCCTTTCTTAAATATGTTACCACAGAACTATCACCAGCATCACTGATGAGGTCAGCGTTGGCCAGTGGTGGGTCTCCTTTAGAACTGACTCTGCCCAGCATGCGGGCAGCTTCTGATCTCTTCTCGTAGAGGTTACCTGTAGCCCAGCTGCTACTCAGAACTTGCCATACAAACCCAGTCGAGAAGGATGAAACTATACCCAAAGACTCAGAATAAGTATTTGAAACTGCACAAAATGCATGACTAATCTTGTTTAACTATCCTATTTATATAATGTTCAGAACATACGTGGCTTTTTCTTTTTTAGTTTAGTATTACTGTATTATTATGTTTCCTGGTTCCTATGCTTCATCATAATCCTTCAAAATTCACTTGATCCTCAACTTTTTATTAAATGATACACATTATGCAACAATAACCTGCACACAAAATGCTATCACATTCATATTGCAAGAGGCAATATGAATGTGATAGCATTCATGCATTTTGTGCTGAGCTAATGAAGATATAATAAATACAGCACCAAAAAAGCCCATCAAGCAGTCAAGAAAGCTTGATAGTTAACATTCTATAAACAGTGAATGATTTTTTGGACATTAGGGTTTTTTTTTACCACACCCACAAGACACTTAACGAATTTAATTTTCAGGGATTAGAATATGTGGAATCAAAGGACCAAATACTGAAAAAAGTTCACAAACACATCTGTCTATATTTCAACTGCACTGAAGCATGAAATATGCCTCAAAATTTTGTGCCACATCGCATGCTACTTAGTCATTTACAAGCAGTACATAAAACTCTACCAAATAGAGCTGTTTCAGTTGATCCTAGTACTAAGCTGGAAGGTATATATGAATCAAGATTGCAAAACTAGACTTGCTGAAGCAAACTTCCCAGCTGGCGTAGGAATATGAATTTGCTAGTACAACAACTGTACTACATTGAGTTAGCAACAAGAAAATTTTAATAGCCTGAAGGCAGAACAAAACAGTGCAAGTCTACAGCTGAATCAAAAAGAAAAGCTCTTCCGGAATGTTCCTTAAAAAAAAAAGACTAACTTCAAATTTGATTGAGAAACACATAATGAAGGCTTTCAACAACTTGGAATACTCTTAGAAATGAGCATTTTTGTACATTAAATTTCCCAAACTCCACCACTTTGAGGGTATCCACATCACCAATCCAATAACCAACCGCACTGTGAAAGTGAAAAGATGTTGGGAATTCAACTTCCTAAGCAAGTAGCTGCACATAAGTAGTGTGAAATGAACTTAGCTTGCTGTCCCTGTTCCTCTTCACAAGCAAGAGGGATATTGCTGTTATACCTATATGTAGAAAGAAATTCTGCTGAATTCCAGATATAGGGGTTTACTGTTACTATTGTTTAGCTGGAAAAAACTACAACAGAATATAAGACATCCCATGTTTAGCACATGTAGGTCAGATAGTAGTCCTAACAAACAGAATATGTAGAATATTGTCCCACCTTAACTTCTGTACCTAAAGATTTTCAGTTCATTGAGATGCCAGTATAAAACATTCACAGTTATGCAAAAAAATTAATGGTGCGTGGTCTATTTATTTCTAAAAGTTAGTTGATAATCTATTCCAGACCTCCTTCCACCATCTGCATAGAGTCAGTACTGCCAATACTTAGTCAGTAAGAATGTTGAGATTTGGGTTTTATATGCTGGAATAGCTTAATAGAATCTGAAAACCTACATCAGTAACAACAAACACATGTTTTTATTTTCCAGCCAAACAATTAGAATACTATTTGGAAGAGGAAGAGAGAGATAAAAAGTAGAGAAAAATGTATTCTCTGCATCTTTACTTGTTTTCTCTCAGAAAATGTAGTAAAGGTAAGTTGAAATAAGGAAAGGAAGTGTTAAGGGAAGAGAAAGAAAATATTAAAAAAAAACAGTAAACACCATCATCAAAATAAGGCATCATGTTTTTCAACCCAAAAAAAAAAAAAAAAA
Source organism: Tragopan temminckii (assembly GCA_028571105.1). Lineage (NCBI taxonomy): Eukaryota > Metazoa > Chordata > Aves > Galliformes > Phasianidae > Tragopan > Tragopan temminckii. The sequence goes on from JAOWBP010078404.1 coordinate 8,034, forward strand.
AAAAAAAAAAACATCTGGACTAATAGCTCAGGTAATAGTAAGCTTTTATTTTACCAAATCTGACCATTTTTTTTTAGCATGACAGTGTACCAATCTTTGCTATCCTAAATTAACTTACTACTATTTTGAAAACATTCAGCCACAAATTATCACATAACGGTTTCAAGAGTGCTCATAATTCACAGCTAGGGATCCTTGGAAAGTTTTTCAGGGGTCTTGTAGTAATAATAATGGTATTTCCCCCAGAAGTATAGTTTATCAAGTACCCGATTAAGAAAAATAGCCTGTCTTTAAATCTTTTACTGAACATAATCTATACCTCCCCTTCCTCTTTCTCCTTCAGGTATTCATTTTTTAGCACATTTTATAACCATGAAAACTACTAATCAATTTACATTCCATAATTACATTCCAGTCAGGAATTTTATTTTTACAATAGATAATATGTCTGCCAGAGGTGGATTATTTTCTCTATTGCTATGCCTTTTCTACCCATAGTTACAATGGGCATGCAGAAAACTCTTGATAACTTCCTGTTACAGTTTTCCAAGTTACAATTTATTTGTACTGGAATCACAAACAAGCAAAACAATTTTCTCAAGTAACAGCATTTAGGGAACTAAGCAATGAAAAATAACATCAGTGCTTGAATCTAGAAATTAAATCAATTTGTATAGGCATGAACAAGTCACATGAGAAAGGCAGACTGAAATTGTTTGCTTTGTGGAGTTTTTTTCCTTGGGAGGATTTCTATACACAGTGAAATTACAATGAATATCAAACATGCCAACATTTGTTAGAGTTTTATTCAGCCACAGATTGTTTTAAAACTAAAACTACAGTTATGTTCCCAAGTGGAGGAAAACAGTGTTTCAGATAGGAAAGGTTGTCTCCTGTTGCATTAAGAAAAAGAATTAACATGCCAAACTACTGAAAGTTCTTGCAGCTGTCATGGAGTAAATGTGTTAACAATGTAGCAGGATTTTTAACACAACACATTAAAGGCTGAAACAACCTTTACTTTCCAAAATAATGTAAAAATATTCTACTCTTTTGCATATTGTATGCTTATGGCCTAATAGCTTTCGTTCTTTCCTTCATAATTGCTAATGTTCACACCCAAAGTCATTAGTTCCACTCAGTACAATGTTTTACCTACAACCTGAAACATCAGTTTATCTTCTGAGGCACAGAGGAAAGATTAAATCTTTATTATGCAATCTGTTTATTGCCCTGAGTTGATCTTTAACCTAATCAAAGGAGGTGATTATTACAATCATTCCACTCCTCTCACACAAAAGTAATTACTACTTAAATAATCCCATTGTATTCAACAAAATATATTGTTAAATAGTGGGGTTTAAAATTAATGTAAGTATAATTCAAAGTACAAGATATAAGGTTGGAATAACTCGTTTTAGATAAAGTAGCTCTCTTATGTCTAGTTAAATGGTCTATTTTCTTTTATGAAGCAGAAACTGAATGCAAGAAAAACTGGCTGCAAGTGACATAAGTGAATAGATATTCTGTGGGCCTTTCTGAATTAAAGATTTTTTCCATAAAATACCACTCGCCACTAAGATACTTCCCTTTAACACTGGATAGAAAATTTGAAACACAACTCATTTCTTAATCACCTCTCATTGGAAGATGAAATTGAATTTCTCATTATTACTCTGACTTGTTTTTGCTGGAGGGAATGAAAAGGTGCAACATACTAGTTCTCCAAACTTCTTCCTCTTCAAGGAACTGAGCACTAGCATTGCCTTCTAACAAATGCCTTTATAGTTAGGGAATATTTTTGCATCTATTCCAGTACCCAATGAGGACTGCAAAAGGAAATATTTCTTCTTCACTGTTGCCAGGAACTGGTTTTGGGAAAATGGAAATACTCATAGAGTTACCTTATTTTTAAACGTATTACAATTCATAGCTACCTGCTTACTTTTCCCACTTTCGATATTCTTAGATACAAAACACATGTGCACCACATTGTGCTCCAGGTTTAAATACTGATCTGTCATTCTTTGCAATTCTGCAGATGTGAATTCTTCCTATTATGGAAGGAGGGGATATCATTTTTATTTTTATTATTGCTACTTTTAATTTAATGAAGTGTCCCTTTTTCCCATCGCTTACTGGATTTTCCCAAAATTCCTTATTCAACATCCAATTCATGATGGGGCTCGGCATATAACTAAGCTAATCATCACTTTCCCTCTCAAGTATCACAGTAAAGAAAACTTTTATTGCAAATTATTACAAATCCAAATGGCTGATGGTGAGTTAGCACTGTAGGTTAACAACCTAACCATGTCAAAAGAGGCAGTGTGAAAAAGAGCCCTCGCGACAATTTTACGGAGCTAATGCTACCATCACATAAGAAATTTCTCAGAAGAATCAGTGACATTGAAAAGGAGCATCATATTTCTACTGTAAAATTCAGAATACATGCACATTATCTCTTGTGAGTCAATTTTGAAATCTGTGCATTATGCACAGCAAAATTTACAAGTGCAAATTTTAGAGGCAATCTGTAAATTATTATTTCATACAACAATTTTGGAATGTGAAAACTGATATTCAGCATAAGAAGGTGATAAACACTAATACAGCACTCAAGATCTATGGTCAGGGACAAGGAATTCATTGTACAATGTGCTGCACAGTAAGGACAGAACAAAAAATATTTCTATCAAGGGACATTACAATCTGAGACAAGAAATATATGGATTCATAGGGAAAGGAACCCAAATTAGTCATTGTAATGGGCATCCACCTCAATACATAAAACTGCTAAATTTTCAGGAGAGGTTGATTTAAAGGTACTGAAAAAGCTTTTAAAAGAGGATAATGAGTTCTGCAGATACCCGTAGGAAATCTCTTCAGCTATAAGAAATAGTATAAAGCAAAAAAATTGAAAGATCCAGGCTGAAAATTAACAAAACAACAATGAAAATTGGTATTGTAGGCTGAATGTAAGTAAGAACATGTATCTCAGAGCAGCAAATTAGAAATAATCAATGTGGCTAAAGATAGGTTAAAACAAGTAGTCTGTGTCTACTGCAACTTAGAGGAGTAGATTGATATGCAAACAGAAGAATGCATTTATCTTCTAAATGCTTCGCTGTTCAATAGCTGTCAGCCTTGGTGAAGATAGGCTAAATCTGCATATATCATCTACCAAGTCCAAGAAAAATATACCACTGTGATCAAAAAGCAAGCTGAATCTTTAATGATTTATAGTCAAGTTGACAAATGGATAAAGAAGAATATATTCTACAGTTGCTATGATGCAAAAAAAGTAGCAGATAGGGTACTATCCTCAAAGTTAAACATATTAAGACAGACAGACATATACTTAAAAGAAGTTTGTTATAGAAAAAGTTACAAAAATTGCTAGTTTTGACAAAAGAGATACTTAGGTTACATATAGATTTATGAATTATTCATGCATGTCTGATAGTTGAACTTGTTTGTAGATGTATTCCTCCACAAAGAAGGTACAAAAAAAGAAAAGAAGGAAAGATATGATCCCAAATGTCTTCTAAGTAAGAAAAGAAAGGGGGGGAAATATGCAAAAGAAACCCTGTAGAAATTGTAAGAAAGGCTACCAGGAACAGACAAAAGAAGAATAAAAAAGAAAATCTAGATCTTCTGTGAGAGAATGGAGATCAAAGATGAAGGTTGAAGAATTATCTCTGAGTTTCAGCTGGAAAAGTCATTAGCTGTTTTGGCAACAGCAATTTTGGTTAACTGAAGGGAGAAGCAAGACTAAAGTGAGCATAGGAACATCAAAAAAACAATCTCAGATTTTACAAGCATATAGTATAGTTTGGATGGTAAATATTTGGCTGATACACAGAAAACAGAATTGCAAGCAATCTGAAACATTCAGGCAATGTAAAACATTCTGAGTAAAAAGACTTTGTACTGATACATATTTGCAGCCCATTTACATTTTGAACACTATTATTTCTTATTTATGCTTTTTCAATATGGAAAAACATCTTGAGATAGTTGGCCTCAGTTCCATGCAGTGCTTTTTTCTCACTGATAAGATAGGATACACTGGAAGAAAGCTGTGAAGAAGGCTGCTTATGATTACAAAAGACAGTTCAGCAGCCCCAGTGTTCCTTTAAGACATGTGTTGGGTAGTTCCAAGTGGCCTTTTAGTTTAAAATTAGTCACATTCAGCTTAACATCCATTCTGCTGACGTAGAAGTGAGTCAAATTTTACAGGTTTAATCTACAAAACACTGTAAGTAATCTTTACAGTTGAATGCTGTACTAAGGAACATGGTGGGTAAGAATTGGTGGTAGATGGATGGTTGGACTAGACGATCTCAGAGATCTTTTCCAACCTTGGTGATTCTATGATTGTTCTATGACTGTTCTAAGGATAAACCACAGACTTTATATCTGTTGCTTGTTCCCCTCGTATTTTGATTTTCTTAAGATAAAAGGTAATTTACATTTCAACATAGTCGTCTTCATTTATAATGAGGGCACATTGTGGGTGTCAATATCAGTTTTAGAAGTAGACTGAAAGACTTCAATAAAGACTGGCTAAAAATAATAAATATTTCATTCTATTTTGCTACAGACACATTCTGTGTCATCAATCAGTGAAAACAAGGCTGAGACAAAAGTTACAGAGAAAAAGTCACTCGTACTGCATTAACAGAGGATAAAGGAATCACAGTATCCTTCTTAAGCAATATAGAATCAACTCGGGAGGCTGTCATGATCAGATACCTTCGGTGAGAACTACAATTTACATAGAAATTCTCTATAGTAGCTAATCTCATGTTTTTGATTAGCAAAAAAATATTAAAAAAAAAAAAAAGAGAGAGAATGATTTCATAACAGGAATCAATCTCAGGTTTCATATTTTTGATAGTTTCTGTGAGAAACTTCGTATGTTCCTGGTAAAGATCCAAAATTTGACAGGCAATTAATTTTAGAATTTCTTTTGTACTTTAACACTGAACATAACTTCATGAACCCAATTACAAAACCTTGGTTTAGACAGAAAAAACTGTCTATTTCAATGTATTATGTAAACGGTATATTGCATTTTTGCTATTTGAAGAATAAAGCTGCAATTTAAATACATTATTTATAGTAAAATTACCATGAAGATCATTTGTGAGCTCCAATCTTTTCAAATGTTTTCCCATAAGTTTCAGTTTTTAATTAGTGCATGCATCTAAAACAACGCCCTCACTCCTCTACTTCTCTGAAAAGCATACTCCGTGTGGAATCAGGTATATTTAAAGCACTTGTTGGAAATACTGACAGTAATTTTCATTCTAATTCCTTTCAATCACTTTCTATTTTTCATACATGTAATATGTGAAAATTCCCTTCATTTTCACTGGTAGAGACATATTTTCCATTGTGCTCTACCAAAACTAATTCTGATGGCCTATAAAACTTGTTTCCTTCTTTACATACCAATTATATTTATGTTTTCATCTGTTGTCATAACTAAGTTTGTAAAAAATAGTCAGTACTTTCATTTAATTATCTGTTGAAATGCCATGGAAGATACATAGTCTGACTCTGTCCATAGTCCCAACATCAAAATTTGACAATTTTGAGAAAAAGAGACGATGTAAAATGCATCTGTAATTTTCAAAAACACTGAAGTTGTTTTATTAAATAGAACCGCTTACAATACCAGTATATTGTAATGTTTGATTTCCTCTACAAAATAGCAAACATTATTGCACTTTATTATATGCATTTTAGTGTACACAATATGGGAAACGTCAATAAAGTGTTACAAATAAAAAGCACTCTGAAAAAAACCAACTAGTAATCATTATTATTATTTTAGAATTGAAATCTGGTCCCTCTTTTCAATGTTATTTTTGCTTTCACATAACTTCAGATTTAATCCTATAGTCCTGAGATGCATAGAGAGCTAAATTAGGAGATATAGATTTATGCAATACATTGTCATTATGAGATCTTCACTACGAAGCATTTTTAGTAAGCTTAAAGACTTCTCTGGAGTGTTGCATGTTCTCATTCAATACGGTTTGAGTTACGCCATTAAGCACAAGATAACCAATTATTTAACTATGGAATACCCTTCAGACAAATATTTGAAAATTTTATCACTATTATTTTCATTTTAGCATTACTATTTCAGTGCATCCATACATGTATAGCACTTCCTGTACAGTACCTTAATTATTTTTTCATCCACAGATTTCTGAATACGCTGCCTAAGAGGTTTTGGAGAAGATTCTTTGGACTGTGCTGGAGATCTATGTTCAAAAGAGATATGAAGAATTCAGAACAAATAAATTCAATCAGTAAAGAAAAACAATTATCATATGCTGTACCTCGAAACAGGAAACGAAACATTTTCTCTTTCCAAATCTTACTTTGTTTTTTCCCTTCTTAAGTAAGTATCTACATGTATTGTGACTATTGAAGGTGCCCTAATGAAATCAGACTTAAAGTTTCAATTTCTACTTTCCTTTTGCAGTGTATTTAGAGTATTGTAGTTCCGTATTTCTACCTTTTTGAATATGTGAGTGACACCCAGAAAAATTTTCCTCCTCCTTACATACTTTTCATTGGAAGAACTCAATCAAAATGCTTCCACTATGTGAAGTTACATAAATGAATGACAAATTTAGATGTTTAAAATGCATAAATAAATAAATAAATAAATTTTCTGTATCAAAGAGAGGTATTTTTGCTCTTGACCAGAAAACTATAACAATTAATCTGTTCATGTGTTAATAATTACTTTTCAGTTTATGTACATGGTAGACCTGTGCATGCAAAGACAGTTGTTCAGTTCCAAAAGAACTCATTCTTTATTTCATTTATTTTGCTCATTCTATTCAATGATTCTGTTATTTAATTATTCCATAAATAAAATTTATTTTATTTAGCTCATTCTTTCTTTTAGTTCCATTTTTATGCAGCACTAAATTTCTGCCTGCCTTTGCAATGTATTTAAATTGCCAAAATATTTAGTTTCTACATGCTCCCATCTACTCCATTTTTATGGCTCATGTGGTCTCCTTGTAACCCATAGTGACAAAATCTTCAGCATTCCACTTTTCCAACACCTGGTGCTTTCTCAGGATAAGCAATCAGTTAGATCATTACTGCCTCTCCACTGTATGGATATATTAGCTTACTTTTCCAACAAAAATTGCTTTGAAAGAGATTTGTTGCTTTGTGGATCACATCAACTTGCATATACTTTATACATGTTTAACATTTAAATTTAAAAAAAAAAAGAAAAGAAAAGAAAGAAATTAGCAAGGAGTAAATCACAGAACTGCAAGGATTGAAAGAGATTTCAAGAGATCATTGAGTTCAAACCCCCTGCTTTTAAAGCAGGTACCCTATAATAGGATGCACAGGTAGGCATCCTGACACGTCTTGAATATCTCTGTAGAAGGAGACTCCTCAACCTCACTGGGCAACCTGTTTCAGGGCTCTGTGACACATACTTTAAAGAAAGACTTGTGTTAGCAGTAATGTGATAGGAAGATGACAGGCATTATATGAAAAACAACAGCAAACATAAAATAGCCCTTAACCCTACAGACTTGGTGAACGAGCAGAACCAGAAAAAAACAAAAAACTTTATTGTGAAGAGTTATGAAAATACTTAATTCATATTTATGCAAAATTCAATTTTAAATGTAAACAATATAATAAATTGAATCAGAATCACCTTACTTCAATTTCAATATGATCACTACATACTTGTTTAATTACAAATTTTAGTATACTGAGAGGAAATCAGCATGCATGCATTGTATAAAGGTTCAAAATAAAATTTAAAACTGAAGAAAATTAAAAAGAAGTATGGGAACTTTATTTACACATCTATAATGCACATTCAAAAGGATGATTCTCAAGAAAGCTAAAATGAGGTTCTTATGGATGGAAAATATTTGAGGTGCATACTGAAGGTCCCATTAAACTGAGAAAAACTTCAGCTTGTTTTGGATGTTCAAAAATAATGAGGCTATACCATCACTGCTTACATTTTCCATTTCAAAATATGTATGCATTTTACAAATTACAAAAATATAATTTTAAATTCAAGAAAGCTAAGGAAAATTAAACATCACACAATAATTGCTTTCCAGCAGCAGCTTTCTTACTGGATTTCAAAGGTGACAGATAAATATACCCAATTAATTTAATCTCAAAGTTTATTAAAACACAAGTAAATCAAAGAAAGTAAAATTTCAAGAATGTTGAAATTATGAAAAGGAGATGCTTTCATTTATCTTCAGCATTCAACTGAAAAGTAACAGTGCTCTTTTAAAATTATTAGATCCTAGACAAATACACCCAGAAGTTTTAAACATATCTTGGAATTCTTCAACAGTAAAATCACTAGAGAACAAAAAATATTGTGAAAATCCTAAAAATAAAAACTATCATTTGATCTAAAACCATAAAACTACAATATGAGGTGACAATCTGATACATAGAATCAGATTAGCAAAAATAATTTTCACTACAGTGAAGTTTACTGTCAAACCTACTGCTATTTATCCTGTAAACTATTTCAGACTTACTTTTAACTATATGGACCAGCAAAAGACTGTAAACAATGTCAATCAAATTTTGAGAAATGTTAACAAAAAAGGGTTGTACTGTATAGGTGCCTGTATGTTGATGAAATACAGATACCTTAGTTACTATCCTAGGTGATATTAAAATGTTCAGCATTTGCAAGGCAATTGGGGGATTACAGTATAAACTGTTATAGAAAGATAGAGCACAAAGATTTAAATAAAAATTGAGAACAGGTGCTGTTTGCAAGTTCACATATTTCCTCTTAGGCTTTGCAAAGTTCTGTACTCCTGAAACATTATTTAAGATTAATTCAATATTTTGTGTGCTTCCACAATTATTTCTATTTAGATGTTATGTAAACAAATAGTATTTAAAATTTGATATAATGAAAAATAAAATCTAAAACCAGATCATCACCAGAAAATATTAAAGAAAACACAAGAATTTTGTGTAGATTACCACATACATTTCTAAATAGCAGCACCTCCTTGCACCTATAAGAAAATTTCAAGTCAAATGAATGCTTTAATTCTTTACTTGGTGGACACTCTTATCCAGAAATAAGAGGTTTTCATTCAATTTTAAAGAGTTGCTTAAAAAAGCAAATAAAGATTTCTAGCTATGAATAACAGCAATGCTTAATTCAGAAAACTTCAGTTGAGCTTTGATGACGTTCACATTGAGCGCTAATCTAAATGTGATTAAGCTCCTATTCATTTTGATAAAACACATCCTGGCTGAGGTTTATTAATTTAACTAAACAATTTTATAAGCAACATGCATTAACTTTCCTGAATCAAAAATAATGGAAAAATATTTTTTCTGAACTTTATTGGAATGTGATAGATTGGTTGGTTTCATAAGAGGTTGAACTGTAAATCTGGAGGAACCACCAAATTCTCCTTATTTTAGGATCCTCTGTCTTCCAGTTTAGGACTCAAAGAAGGTGAGGAAGTTCTTACATTAAAAATCAATAAATAAGATCAGTAACCAACAGCTTCACGGTATTATAGGTGCCTTTGTCTCCTGTATTGCTATGGAACACATATCTGGAACTGAGATTTCTACTCACATCCCTGCATCCTTTTGCCCAGGTTTTTATCTTGTTCTTTTCCTATTCTGTTATTCTCAGAGTCCTGCACCAACACTCTCTGACAGTGTTGTACTGGTGGGCTCTCATGTAAAGCAACTACCACCAGCATAAGAAACATCTCTAATTCCCCACTTTTCACAGTCTTTCATTGTAGCTCTCCTTTCATATTTGGGAACCCAAAAATGTGCAGGCAAAAACCTTAAGAAACAACTAGCCATGCAGTCCTGGCCTTAATGGACAGATGTTCAAATCACCTCTACTGGCATCAAAAAGCAGGGACAATCCGCAGTGGGTTTTAGCAGGTCCTTATGAAAACAGTATAGTTATCATGGGAATAATATTCCTGTGGAACCGACTGCTGTACTGCAGATGATGCTTGTCTGGAAACCCAGGCTGCTTTACTTCCCAGCTGATCACTGAGAAATTTTTCTATTTGCTTTCCTTTTCTTTCTCTCAATTTCACCATCAGAGTCAATGTATGCCATGAGCTACAGACACTACCAATAAATATTCATGCACATGAATTTGTTTCAACATCCTCTGTATAATACTGATTGGTGTATCACAATATGAAAATCTATTTAACCTTTTAGAAAAAGTCTCTACAAAATAATTACTACGTGGGAAGAAAACAGATTGTCATCCCAAAATATCTTGTACTAAAGTTAGATGAAGAAGGAATTTTCAAACTGAATATAAATGCAGTCAGCTACTGAACA
>JAOWBP010078404.1:18522-28606 GCA_028571105.1 Tragopan temminckii
CCCAGAAAGTCTGTCTTCCAAAAGCACGTTGAAAATAACAGTAAGTGAAGATGAGGAGGTAGAATACTTTTGAGAACTTGACACTGTCCTAAGAATGCTTTCCTTTTATACCTATGCTCCCAACAGGCTGCAAATTCAGTGTACGAAATATCAGTGCTTTAAATCAGTTAGTATAAAATCTTTATAAATGAACAAAAAGTTTTCTAGTACTCACCTGAAGAGTGTCAAAACAGAGGTGCTTCCAAACATAATTAAGTTTACATCATCATATAATAATTCCGCTTTGTTCTGGGTAGGAGCACTGACTGCTTCTTCATCAAGAAGAACTAGTAAGACCTTTACAGTATCTCTGCCACAATATGCAGTGCCATGGTTTATGGAATGCAATTTTGGCTGAAAGCAAATAAAATTAAAGAGAACATACTGCAGGAAAGGTCAAAAAGTGAAATCAATAGCTCACCTCCAAAAGCAACTAATAACAGCAGAAGATGCAAGAACCCCCTCCTCCCCTTTCCTAGTTAGCATCTATCAAGTAACATGACTACATGGAAGATTCTTTTTCATCCCAAGGAATGAGTAGAATTTAGATCATTGCCAACTTGAGGCATACCCTGAAAAGCAAGTCACACAAATATTCAAATCTGTGATGAAACCATGCTGCTGAAACTAACATATTATTTCCTTACAACCAGCTTGAGTGCCACACAAACATTCTAATGAAGTCCAACTCCTGTAACCGAATCTGCAAAAGCAGCTGGTTAAGAGAGATTTTTCCACCAAGATATGGCAAGAGGTACAATCCCCTCTTGTTTGTAACAGCATAAATTCCTCAGTTTTCCACAAGAATTAAAAGTACTTAAAGAAAATAACAATTCACATCTGGAAGAGTTCAATGCTATAGCCAGCAGATGCAGAATTTCATAGGATTGCTAGAGTTGCAAGTTTTAAGCATTTCTCTGTAATGTTCTAGGGGTTTTCTAAACAAATGTAGTGCTAAATACACAGTATTAGGGTTTAAAAACCACAGTCTTTCTTATTTACCAATACAGAGAAACATACAGTAGCCTAACTTTGTTTAGAACAGGGCAGGCAACAAATTGCATTTCTTTAATCAGTTAACTGTTTTCAACACAGACTTGAAAAGATCAAATTCTATTTCTCTCCCTATTTGATTATATCAATTAGTGTATGTAGCTTTCAAGAAGCCATAGCAACACGTCAGTCAGTTACTATAAGTTATAATCAATAGCTAGAAATAGCAATTACAGAAATGGTTGTTATACTTGATTTTACAAAATTGGTCTATTTCAGTAACATCTAATTTCCTCAAAAATTTATTCTGGACCTCTTCAGTCATTACATCACCACATCATCCACATCACGGATTTTTGTAAAACGCCATGTGGGTCACGGTAAATTTATCTTAATGAAAAAAGTACGAGTTTGACAACAGCTCGACTGATTATATACAAAGAAAATGTAATAATAATAACGTGTAGAATATACCACAACTTCCTAACTGCCAAAAGATGACCTTCAGAAATCTCACGTACTACTACAACAGTAGCTTGGTGTACTAAATACTATTGTCCAAAAAACAATAGGAACTTCAGGCAAGATAAAAATCCCTGCCACAAAAATTTTGTTCATTATTAAAATAATGACTCTAAATATTTTTTCAAGTAAACTATTTATTAATCTTTCAAGGGAAGTAACCATTAACTACTCCAGACTATTCAAGCCAGTTCCAGAAATGCCAACTGTATTCAATTTACAGCAGTAAATTTCTAAGGAAGAAATTAATCACAATTGCTATTAGTCACTCATGAAGTCTTCAGTGAAAAGTAGTGCTTCCTTCTGCATAAAATATTGATTTTTTATACAGCTTGAGACTTTAACAAAACAGATATTTACAGGAAAACTGAGCAATGATGTAAGAAAACTAATAGGAGAAAAAGCGAATATTTTTCCAACAAAATGTCTCTTTTCAGGTATATTTTATACGACTTGAAGAGAAACCAGAACATATTTTATGTAGTGCCAGTCTTTCTAAGAGCTGCTGGAGGCATCCTTTTCAGATCTACAGTTAAGTTCAGATTTACAATTTGTACTCAAAGTAACATGTCAATTACTTCCATATGAAAAACCATACCATCCCATTGAAGGCAGAAATTACTCTGAATACAGATCGTTTTTTCTGAAAAATTACAGCATTATTAAAAAAAAAAAATACAGCATTATTTTTAAAGAAAACAAAACGAGATATATATGAAACTCAGCAGATTTAACATTTGCTGTCCTAAGATATTAATGGAGCAATATAGACACTCCAATTTTTCTTCACTGCTCAAATTCATTTGGAAAATGCATGGAAATCTTTTATTATCAAAATCCATAATCAAAACCTGACCGTCTATGTGTGTTTAGTATAATGTCTTTCTACTGAAAGCTCCACTGAAACCTGCAGTTTGATATCACTGCTCAACATTTGCCTATGCCTCCTTAGCGAGCACACTTAGATTTCTCAAGCCAACCAGCATATCGGCCACATTCAGACCACAGTCATCCCTCATTGCTGTTAGCTATATCTGTACGTACATACTATGCATGTGGATGTACTGTGGTGCGTATTGTGAAAAGGATTAGCATAAAGCCCATCATTCTCTGATATGTACTCAAGTTTTCTCACAAAGAACTATAATAGAATCTTCCCACTCAAAAGCAGATTGGATCTTCCAACAGAGAGATTAAATTCAAAAACGTAATTGGTAAAACCTTCAACATAGAACCACTGACTCACAGTAATATATTTAAGTAGATAAGCTGCCCACAGATGTCCATTTTAACAAAACTTCATGCTGTTCTTAACAGAATTGAGTACTTCCATGTTTCTTGACAACCATCCCACTATCTTCTGCCTCAACAAGGAAACTAGCAAACATTTCTACAGACCGTTAGACTACAGTCTCGACCTATAGAAAACAGTAAGAAACATAAGCTATGTTAGAAAGCATTGCTTGGTAAATCAGAAGAATGTTACCTAGCTGATAAAAAATCTAAGACTTTAAAATTTTTTTTTTAGGAATCCAGGTAGCCAGATAAAGACAGAAATAACAGGGTTGCTAACTTTTCAGATGGAGCAGAGAAAGAAAAAGACAAAGACAAGAAAGGGAAACGGAAATACAAAGTAATGGAAGCTTCAGGAGATGCAGCAAAATGAGGATGCTAATCTGTGGAAACGTATTTAAATCAGTTTAACTGCTCACTAAGATCTAGAGGCTGCTATTTCTTATTGAAAAGCAAAATGATATTGGAAGTTTTATAAAAATCTGATAGAAATCTTGTTACTATGGGGTAATTTCAGTGATTTGGCAATACCAAGCACTCTAAGAATAGACATAAAAAGTGTTCTGCAGTTTTTAAAAGTTTCCTAGACAAAAACACATGATATAAGACATTGTTTTATATATATCAACAATGTAAAATAAAGTTGGTTGATGTTCTCATTAAAAAAACATCGTAATAGAAAACCTTGTAGATTCGAAGTACAGAAATCACAAATAAAAACATGTATTCAGATGTACTCTCCACACCTATCTTTTAAAACGTTAAATGTTTAGATTCCCTCCAAGAAAAAACGCACACACACACACACACACAAAAAAAAAAACATTAGTAACTGTGTTAGTGTCTTGAAATACTGAAAGAGAAAAACATACACAGAGTATTCGGGTTTTCATTCATCATCCCTGCCAAGGTTTCACCATATTCTGGATTTCTTTCCTATTCAACCATATTTTGAGCTTTTCACCTTAATAATTCTTGATTCAGAGCTAATTAAAATTTGTGTTCTTTAATCAAAATGCAGATACGTGTTCTCAAATCTTAACTCCACTTTTTTGCTTGGAAATGTTATAGGCCTACTGCTTTGAAATTACTGGCAAATCTAACAGTTACAAGTTACAACAGTTACATTTAGAACTGCTGCAAGAACAAAATAAATTTTGAAGAGCATTTAATTTACTATTTCAATGTAAGAAGTTTAAATAAAACATCTTTTTGAAATCCACACTGTAATCCTAAAGTATAAGTCTTTCAGCAAGTTTAAAACCACAACGTAGAGGAAATGACACTGCTCTATTAGTAGGAAAAGATAATACTCTATATAAAAGTCTTTAAAAAACAAAACAAAACACAGAACAACAACAAAACCAGGAGAAGGACATTTGCTTTCTTGTAAAGCTAAATAGTAAAAAGAACAAAAGAAGTCCCATTACCCGTGTTGGACTGACTCCAGTGGTGCTAGCAGTCAAGACTTCATGTTGTGAATCGATAATATTTTTAATCCTCAAATCCAAATCTTGTACAACTTCCTCTACTGCCTGACAGAAAGGATCCCCATTGCTTCGGCCTTTCATCAAATGTATCTTCACTGTTGACAGAATTTGCCCCCCTGCGACTCTGAAAATAGGCAGAGGGTCATCTCCACATTAATCTTGGCAGCACTTTAGTATACCTATTAGTGTTGAACATAGCTAGTCTTCACAGTTAATCAAAACTCTTCAGAGAACAGCTTTGATCTTTCAAATCAAAGAGCAGTGTGGAAGCATTGTCCAACATAATAGCCTGCTTAAGAAAAACAGAGATTATAAGAAAAGGTAATGAATTCAGCATTTAGTACTACTCTGACCTGCAACACAAAACTAACTTTTCCATAAAGTTCAAAGACAAGCACTTTCTTTAAACCAATAGTTACTGTTTCACTCATAAGCTGTTAAGTGAATAAACATGGATTCTAATTTAACATCCAATTCAGATTTTGAGCATTATGTTTCATGAAAGTTCTTCAAAATACCAGTCTGCTTTCAATTTTGTTTCAGTAGTTAGTAATTAGACTAAATGAACATTATTTTTTTACATAAAGGTACACAGTACGAATCTTCTTTATCACCAAGAGAAAACACAGAGTATAATTATGCTAAGTCCAGAAACATCCATGAAGCTAGATATAAAAAATGTAAATAATTCAATGCCAAAATATTTGTTTTGCCATGTTTGTTTTGCCAACTTTTCAACTTCCTCCACACTTAATAGCTCCTATCTAATTTTCCTAAAATAATACCTTGCAAATACAAAGACAGTCATATTTTGCACACATTAAATCCTAAAGAGAAATCTCATAATTCCTGCGAAGAGCACCTCCATCAAGTGAAATTCTACCTGTCTAGATTCATAATCCAAAATATAAAATAACTGTGTGGAGCTAAGGAAGAACAAGGACTGAGCCAGAGGAAAACAAGTTTGTTTATATTGTTTTCTGTTAAAATACATGGAAGGAAAGGGGCCAGGCATCTTGCTGTTTTGGATTATTCTGGCTGAACAAAACTCCTGGTAAATAACTTAGAAGCCTGAAGTTAATATGAAACATTTTTGGCTTTTTTCCAGGTCAGAAAAAACTATTTCCACGCACTTCTCAGCTTTAACTTTTACAGATTAAAGATTATTCAATTCACATTAGAATTCACAGGCTTGTTTAAACAGACAAACGTTAGCTTTCCAGAAGCTTAAGCACAATGCATGAACTCAGCCAAAAGGAAAGTCACCAGGTGAAGTCCCTCAGCACAAAGCTCAAGAACCATACCAGATCTTAAAGAGAGGAAAAAAACGATGCTTGAGTACCTCTGCTCCAAAAAACACAGTTCAGTCTAACCACAAGAGAATGAAAAGTTCAAGGGGAGAAAAAAATAAAAATCATTCAGTGCAAGTTGTCAAGAGGTAAGAGAGTATTGTTGAAGAAAATTCTGTCTCAGAGATACGTATAGGAACTCTAGCCAAGCCTCCTGATACTTCTTGCCAAACTGTTTTATTTCCTCAGGACTAAAGTGATATTTTCCAAAACAATACCCTCAAATGAGAAAAGCATTGTATTAACTGAGTAGTATCTGCTCCATAAATACTGTATGGAATCTACAACTCTAGAACAAACAAGCAGGTGAAGTGATTGTCTGAAGCTGTGTTTCAAAGTGTAGACCTTCCCTATATGCCTAGGGACATATATATATATATATATATATATACACATAATGTGTGTATATGCTGGAAGAAGAAGGATTATTCTATATATAACACTGGATACAGCAAAAAAGATAATTGTGTCCTTAATTAAAATGTTATGTGTTGTCCGTAATTCTTGATTACCTTGCAGTTTTTCTCCAAGGAAGAAAAAATACGATAAAAATATTTTCTATGTCTATTCATTTGGTATTTTTTTGCTTCTACTACTCAATGCCAACTAAGGATCTTAGCTGTTATAAGTAAAGTTAATTTAATCTATTTTTCTCCCCATATTCCCTCTTCTTTTCCAGGAAAAAGTTCCAGTTCCCAATCTGATATACTCAGTACTAATTGGAGCAAAGAACAGTTTATTCATACTTTAATGAGATATTATATAAATAAGTCAAGACATAAAATATTCATCTAATGTGTGTGGATTAGTTACTGAAACACTGTGCCACAGCTTATGCATTTTACAACAGGAAATGATATTGAATAAAGGTATGTTGTGAATTTTATTTTATTAAAGTATTGAATAAATTTATGAAATGCTGTATACACCTCTCATTGGTGCTATTCATAAACTTACTACAAAAAGCCCTAACTGACCAAGTCTTATAGTTTCATAATGTACGATCAGACCAGTCTGAGTTGGAAAAGCAAGTAAGACATTCTTTTGGCAGTTATTTATGTTATCTATAGCATGGATTGAGACGGTTAGACCACTGTTCAAATTTAAGCAGTTCATTTGGTACTGGAAGATTATCATCTGTCCATCAGAAAAGACAACTCACTGGATCAAAAATGTTTCAAAAAGCAATAAGCTTGAAGATGGATTTATAAATTAAATAACAAATGTAATACTTCTAATTCAAGTAATAAAATAAGTGACCTGAGAATCTCTAGATCCACTAGGAAGATTTCACTGCTACTGACATTCAAGCAGAGTTTACCCAAAAACATGAAAATAAATGGAAAATACTGCAAAAATGCAGCTTTTGGGGGTTGTGCTGGTGGTTTTTGTTTTGTTTATTGAAAAAGGAGTCTCAATGCCAGATTACTCTCATTCATATTTCCTAGAAAAACCATTTGAATCTAAATGGAGTGTAAAATATCTGGCATAGTACTAGATAGTAAATGTTTATATGAATTAAATGAGGTAGAAAACTGCTACCCACCTTGCAATTCCTAACAGCTAGAATACCAGTAAAAGTTTGTTTTCAATATGGAATTATATCAACCAAGTTATCTGTCTTAAAATCATTTTTTGCATCAGCAGATGTTAAGAATTTTAATTCTTCTTAATGCTGAAAGAGAAGGGCAAAACCCAAGTGAATTCAAGAATAAACATTAAACCAAGTAATGCCATTTGTCTAAGGTAATACTGAACTTGGGAAAACTTGTCCTTTCCAGTCAGGGTTCCTGCTAACAATTCTCAGATCTCAGGCTGCTGACATGAAATATTCTAAAACAAGGTGCATAAGTCTCACATCCTTGGTCTTTTAAACCATATTGTGTGAGGACTCTTTTCAAATCCAATTAACAGCAAATATCTCTCAGTTATCATTATGATAGATATTCTAAGATAGCAATTTTTTTTAAGATCTCTAATAATATGATTTTCTCATCAGAGTTACATGCAACAAGATTTTTTTGTTTTATATAGAGAAAGCAGACCTGGGGATTTTGGTCGATGCTTGGCTGAACATGAGCCAGCAGAATGCCCGGTGGCCAAGAAGGCCAATGGCATTCTAGCTTGTATCAGAAATAGTGTTGCCAGCAGGAGCAGGGAAGTGATTACCTCTCTGTACTCAGCACTGGTGAGGCTACACCTCTAGTGCTGCATTCAGTTTCGGGCCCCTCACTACAAGAAAGACACTGAGGCACTGGAGCATGTTCAGAGAAGGGCAACGAAGCTGTGAAGGATCTGGAGCATAAGTCTTAGGAGGAGCAGCTGAGAGAATTGGGATTATTTAGTCTGGAGGAGGCTCAGGGGAGATGTTATCACTCTCTACAACAACATGAAGGGAGGTAGTGGTGAGGTGGGAAGTCGGCCTCTTCTCCCATAATGGGAGAAGAGCTAGCAATAGGACAAGAGGGAATGGCCTCAAGTTGTGCCAGCGAAGATTCCTTGATGGGCTGCATCATCCTAACTGCTGAAACATGAAGTAAGGCTCTCACAAATACCACCATCTTCCATAACGCTGTCCCAATTAATTCTTTTATTTCCTGCCCAAAATAGTTTAGACTGCTGTGCAAATGAGTGAGGGAAAACATGCAATCACACAACTCAGGGCTGTGTTAATATGAGGGAATGCTGAAAGTAATGCCTCCTATTTTATTACATTGGTCCGTGACATCAGAGGCAGATCATGTTTGTATGGCAGTAGAGTTTGAACCTTCCCACCAGTATTTCATTACATTTTGCTGTTGTATGTCAGATGGCAGCAGAGGCGCAGTCTGATAAAATGGCAACTGATATGGAATTGGATATGACGAAAAAGTGTGAAATTAAATTCTTCCATGTGGAAAAAAATGGCATCCATTGACACTCATTAATGCTTGCTGAATGTTTATGAAGATCAAGCAGTAGATATGAGCACAGTGAGGTGCTGGGTGATCCATTTCAGCAATGGTGACAGCAACATGAAAGACAAGCCACATGCCAGATGGTCACACACAGCTATCACACCACGAAGTGAAGGGTATCTCCATCAGCTCATCTGTGCAAATTGGTGGATTGTGACCAGTGAACAGTGTACAGAGCTGAATATCGGCTTCAATGCATTGGAAACAGTTGTGGCAACTTTGGACTGTAGCAAAATATGTGCCACAAGGAATAAGCAAATGCTCACATAGGAACAGAAAGAACACTGTAAGCATGTTTGTCAGGACCCATTGAACAAATACAAGGCTGAAGGTGACAGTTCCCTGGATTGCATCATCACTGGAGACAAGACATGGTGCCACCACTATGAGACAGAGTCAAAACAGCAGTCCATGGAGTGGCAACATGTGACTTCCCTGCAGAAGAAAGAGTTCAGGACACAGCCCTCAGCAGGTAAAGTACACTGTTTTTTTGGGATAGGTAAGGGCGATCCTTCTGGATTTCGCGGAACATGGACAAACCATCAACTCTGATTGCTACATCAAGACACTGATTAAGCAGAAGGCTCAAACTTCTGTAGTCAGGCACAAGAAGAAGATAATCTTTATTTTGCAACACAATAATGCCAGGTGCCATACCAGTTTGAAGACCATGAAGCACATTACCAATTTTGGCTGGACTGTCCTACCACACCTCCTGTATTGTCCAGATTTGAATTCCATCTGTTTGCACCTCTGGAGGATGGACTGAATGTGTAACATTTTCTAGCAGTGATGCCATCATAGCAGCTGTGAAGCATTGGGTCACCTTCACTGGTGCAGATTCTCATGAGTATGGCCTGCAGGCTCTTGTTCATCACTAACAAAAATGCACAGCTAATGGAGGTGCCTATGTTGAAAAACACTATTTTGTAGCTGAGAATTGGCTCTATGAAACAGTGTTATTGTGCTCTTTCAGTCTGTTGTAATGTCCACAAAAATAAATAGGAGGCATTACTTTCAGAGCAATCCATATGCATCTCAGGTGATTGAACTTAAGACTTCACAGGCAGACTCTGTGTTTAATTTTAGAATTAATGCCTTATTAACGTTTTTTTTTTAAATAAACAAGTCCCCAGATATTTTAGATCAGTTGATCACTGTCACCTATTGGCCACTTTTTACCTTTGATTATCCATACCATCAAATGTCTAACAAGAAAGACTTATGAAAACAATCTAAAAAATAAATTTGGTTTGTTATCACAAACAGCTCAAGATCATAATTTCAGAAATAATAAATTAACACCCTTCTGTAGTTTCTGACAGCAGTGAGTAAAACATAGACTAGAAACATAGTATTCTCTTATAAATTTCTCCTGTCTTCCTTCTTAGAGTGGTTCTCTATGAGGTCCCTTAGTCTAGGGGACAGCCATCCCACTACA
>JAOWBP010078414.1:0-28604 GCA_028571105.1 Tragopan temminckii
TAACACATCTGAGCTCCACGAAAACAACATACTTGCCAAGAAATCAAGACATTTTGGTCTTAACATGATGGACATCCCACACCTGTGGACTAGGTTACCATTGTTCTCTTCCCTGTCCATAAATCAAGTAATCCTGCAATACTACTTCCCCCTGTACAGAATATCTAGTATAATTTTCAGATAACTCTTGATGAACAGAACGTTTGACATAACATTTGCACATCATCCGTTATATTTGCACGTAAGATCTGCATGCCTCCTAGCAGGGTAGGTAAATTACCTCTAGCCCATTCTAAAAATGAATTAACGGATGGACCAACCCCAAGTACTCTTAATAATGGTAGAAACAACAAAAAAAAATTTTCCCATAGTGGACACAAGCCTTCTGTAGAGTACACTTCTTCCCTTATTCTAAGAAAAATATTACCTACTTACAGTCCATAAATGAAAGGATAATTCAGGCTTAAAGATTAAAATTTGTTCCACATTTGTTTTCATGTTTTGTTCTGACTTCTCAAATACAATATTAAAGTAATACCAGAACCGAGTTGCATGATCTTCCAAGCAACCTCCATGCAACTCCTGTCACCAATATTTGATGACAATTGCCTGTAATAGATGCAGAAACACTTTTGTAATGAAATTTATTTAGAAAACATGAAGCTCCACAAATGGCACAATCTCCCTTAAGGAGGCTGCTGGATTCCTTTCACTAGGAAGTTTCGGGAACAGAGCAGAAAAGTAGCAATTTGGGATGCACGTGTGTTACACTACTTACATTAGAGATATATCACAAAGTCTTAATTCAGAGCAGAGAAACATGGTAGTTCATGTGCTGACAATCCCTTCTAACACTTTCTTATGATCTCACTTTGCAAGACACCTCCAGCAATGGAGAATTGACTCTTGTAATGAAAAGCTTTGTGGCTTCATATGTCAATATTTACAAATTCTGATACTAAAAACTTTCTAGCTCCCATACGGACGGTGAGGCAGAAGCAAGCAGGGTATGATATCATTGAGATGATCTTTGGAAATACAGCCCCAGCAGGATTAAATAAACGTAATGTTGTACTGACTGGCAGAAAGACAATTATATTTGGCACTGAGATTTCGGCTGCTGTCTGAAGCAACGCAGCAAATTAGAAATCGCTTGCATTTATCTTCTAAAAATAACATTCTGATCATAACCTTAAGAGCTGTAACCTCCCAAATGTAAAGCTTCTGCTTTGTGAATAGCTTAGAAGGACAAAAAGAAAGCCAATTAGCTTTTAATTCTTGCAGAATAGGATAAAACTACAGTTCCCTTCCAACACCCACTACAAAAATTTTATCATGTTAGGGCTGTGTGAGAAACTGTCTACTGTTCACATTGCCTCTCACAAAATCAGCAAAATATCTTCACAAGTTCAGCATATGGAAGATCTGTATTAAGAAAGCCACACAGCTAACTAGAAACAAATGGATACAAATCAGTATCTTAGCAAAAAAGATCTCAAAAACACCATACTGGAAAAAAAAAAAAAAATGTTTTTAAACACTGGAGTGATTTTCATTCAAAAAGAATGCTTTTGGGCTAGCGGGAAAACCCAAATAACCACTTCTACTAGTGAACACTATGATTTCAGAAATGCTTTGTAGAGTGCGTTTCTGAAGCAAAGTTCTACAAAGCCTTATATTTTTTTGTGTGTTGAGCCCACAACCACAGAAGAGAAGAGCCTCTGTTTAAAAAAGATAAGCCATGAGCATTTATGGAATAAGGCATTCTTTGACATAGTCTCCTACTTACAAATTCAGGACTGCTCTCCACTTGTTATAGAGCTATACTGGTTACCGCTTTCAAATCATGACGACATTTCACTATTTGAATAGCAACATGCTTTTGATTTAGCCTCTTCAATCCCTTTACTGCCCCTTTTAAAGCGATTACAGACACCAATCAGAGAGATAAAAATGGTTAAAAATACGCACAGCAGTGGTCTAACAGCAAATAAAAAGCTGTGACAGAGTTTTCACTGTAAATAGTCAGCTGTTTCATGCCAATGGATCTGAGTATGTACAAACGTTCATGGAAAAGAAAGTTGGTTACCTAGTCCTAGGAAGGAAAATACTAGCCACAAACTAGATATTGTCTGGTGTCCACATTGCCACTCTCTCTGTAAGGAGTGGAACGACCAGGAAGCTACAAAGACAAGTAGCATCTTATTCTCCTGCACGTTACTGAAATTTGATAAAACAAAGTAAGATAAGTTGAAAGCTGATCTGACAAAAAAAAAAAAATCAGTTTGTACTTTATGGAGCAAAACAAGCAACTCTACAATCACTTAAGATCTTGTAAGATCTCCCACTATTAACTATTAGCATTCAGCTAAAGTTTTGCTAGTGGTGCAGCTCATAGAAGACTGCAAGACTATGGGTTTTACCAGAAACGGGCTTAACACAGTATGTTACAGAAATTTTCCTCACTGTCTAAGTCAGTGCTGGATTTCCCTTAAACTTCTATTGCAGTTCCCCTCCTGATATGACCTTCCTTCTTCCACTCTGGTCAGCACAGTTTAGGAATGGACCCTCTTGTTTTATGACCATATTATGTGGTAACTATATCAACAGAAACCTCTCCCTATAAAAGGGATTTTACGGATCCTTTATGCTGTATTGAAAAGACCAGAGTAGCATAAAGGGACCAGCATTGCTTATCCACAGTATTCAATGCGTTCTAGGATGAAAAGGTTAATATGAATCTCATGTTGTATTACTGAATCCCAAGTATTAACATTAATGTACTACTAGGTTTATTTACAATATCCACAAATTTGAGTATTAGCTTCGAGAATACATTGTTTTCAATCAAAATAGGTGAAAAAACAACCATCAGTTAAATCAGCAGAATTAACCTGCCAATGACAACTTGCTTTGAATTGGAATATTATTCTAAAGAAATTTAACCCATGCAGTTTTTAAAAGCTAACCCAAATACAGTGTACCTTGTTAAGACATGAGATAATGTGACTGAGGTCAATCCAAGGAGTACCCGCTTCCGTCACCTGATGGAAAAGGTGATCTCGAAAGAGCTTTAGTAAATACCTGTCTCCGGTTTCTGACCACGTTGGGTCTTTCTGAAACCTGGTGTAAAACAAAGGCTCATATTAACTTCAGAAAGTGAAGACAAAGCAAAACTCATATATACACGACTGTGCTATCTGACCGAGTCACCCTGCTGCTCTGCTGAGCTTCCTTTTAAGATCTGCAATTAAATTAGTATCTCTTACCACACTGTCAGAAGATGACACATTCAAAGCTTCTCAGCTAAAGTATCTGAAGTTAATGCCTATGAAAGGCCCACAGAAAAGCAACAGAGGAAAACAGTGGCCTTCTTTAACAAGTTTACCATGTAAATGTTAGAAAATAGCTTTGCAAACACTACTCTTCCAGTCAAGTCTATTCAATTATGCAGAAAACAACAGTCAATGGAAAACCAAGCAGGAACACTTAATTTTTATGCAGTACTTCATAAAAAAACAAGCTGATAATTAACAGGCTTAAAACATATCTACATAATTAGCTGCAGTTCAAGAGAGCTACGCTTTTCCTCAAAAACTATCGCTGCTCACAAGGAACTACGAGAATCCAATTGGAAGCGACTTTGGCATATCTGTGTGTAGTCTTCTTGTCTATTTAATATTTGTGTCAAAGTTGCTTATATTACTGTTTCAAGAGCTAACGACTAATCACTTCAGAGGCAAATACAGGGAAAAATGTTCAGCTTAAATTTACAAGGGAAGAAACTTTGCATTGGATACTGGGTTTTGCATGCTCTACACCACAAAAACAAGAATTTCTTACTCTGGCCTCTCATTGATTGTTCCCAATTTTGCTAGAAGCCTAAACAACCTTCCATTTTGCACCTCCTAGAAAACAAGAAAGATTATTCAAGTTTCCAAAACATAAAATTAAGACACTTATTTACCAAAGATATACCATAGTAATGCTAATAAAGCACTATGAACTACAATAATTGATTTATTCTAAGAAGATGGTATAATTTTTTCAGAAAGAGATCTAGATCCAATACATTATATTGTGTATTGGTAGCCCAATTCTAATCTCCACACTTCACATTTAAGTGTGGAGATTTAATAACCAGTGACAACTTGCTGCCCTAACAAGAACTGGATCAGGCAACCTATTACTACATGGAAACTAGTCTAGCCTCCCTTGCCAGCCTACATTCAAAAATAAATTAAAATACAGTTATGTTAAACAAGATTATGTTAACACACCTTGCCAGTTTGTGTGTGTATATATATATATATACACACACACACACACACACACACGCATAGCTAGACTGTAGAAGTAAATAGTATAAATAGCTGATTTCAAGCATACGGAGAGGAAACATTATCTACTACATATGCTCTTGAAAAATATTTTGTAGATTATTAGTAAATAGTGCATAGCAATAACATCATACTGAAATTGGAATTGCAGTCTAGCCCAAAATTTTTGAAACAAGTTCTTCCAAAAAATCTAGAAATATAATTTTTGATTTTATTGCTGTATAAACTCTATGTACTCTGAGTAATGACAGAGGCAAAGCAATCAGAACAAACTCGCACAAAAGACAGAACATTAGCATTTTAAGATGCTTAAAATACATGTAATCAATTGAAAAATTAATTTCATACATCCTTCATTATAATTTAAGTTACAATAAAGTGTTATATCTTAAGCTAGCTTGCATTTATACCATGGATTAATCTTCTGTTTAAGCAAAGCTGCTCAAAGCAGCATACACTCTCCTGACATTATTCATATTCTCCAGTGGCCCGGCTCTCAAATGTTATTCATGCTAAGCTGCATCTCACTCCATGCATGATCATATTGATTTCAAATTAATTCAGTCTGGAGTACATTACTGTGCACAGCTGGGTAAATAAAGTAGGTCAAGGTGATAACAGCTTGACCTCAAACAACCCATGGGGTAGCAAGATTTTTATTACCAGTCTAAAAAACACACAGCAGAACAGCTTGTACTTCAATTAAAGCTGCATTTGGAGATCGACAGTAAAGACTTACCTTCTCCAGCTAGCAGAGATCTATACAACCTCAAAATAATTTTTTGGCATGTGCCAAAAACACAAAAGCCAAAACCACATCTGTGTAAGTGCTACAGCCTCGTAGATTCCCTGTCAGTGGCAACAGAGAGTTGAGCAACAACTCTGGCTCTAAGCCTCCAGGTGGCCTCTCTGCAGGCTTGGTAGCACGTAAGGCAGGGAATTCTCCTAGAGTGGATTAAAGGACTTGAAAACAGAAGTTTTGCATGCTTGAATGTTGTGACACGTAGATAATGGGAATATCAAGGTGAGGAAGGAGAAGGACAGAGTAACAGGGTCACTACTGTGTGAAATGTAAGCAACAATATCCATGGCTTCAAGAGAACACCAACATCATCTATACACAAACCACTTCCTACATCATAAGCCCCTAAGCTGTGGATGACTGCATGCTTGGAGAACATGCAGAAAAATAACATACATGCTACTATTGTTTTAGCATTCTCTCGTAAGCATGTGCTTTGGAGCAATAACAAAGAGAGGATATCAGGCTAGAGTTAAGTGATATTGTAGCTATGATGACATTGCTATTTATCACTGCTAGATAAACAGCTACTGATGAACGAGCAGCTATGCAACAGTTTGGATTTGCAGTGGCTCTTCTCACCTGCCAGTGAAAAGCAACTGCTATTAAAAAACCTGACAATTCAGATTGCTTCATGATGATTATAGGACAATCTCCCATTTTTATTATGGGAAAAAGTCCACCCATTCCAAATTTGAGTAGGCACACTTGGCCACCTTGACAAGAAGCAATCTTAAACATTTAGAGCAGAAGCTGTAGTTGACTGCAATAAGAAGAGTGAACACCCATCATGTAGAGGCCTGCATCCAGAGTAGACACCATCCTGCTCTTCTGCTGCTCTTAGCCATGAAAGATTTCATTATCTTTCATAAACAAGGGAAAAACAGTTGGTTATCCAACACACCAATGGTAGAGAAACAGTACCAGAATACCATTTGTTGCCTATTTAAACATGCTCAGTGATTGCATGCAAGGGAAATTAGTCACAAGTCTTGATTTAACCCATAGAAATTCAATATCCTACCCTACTCAAATCCTCAGTCATATAAAAGCCTTTATAACATACTTCAGTCTTGTCTGAAAATTCTGTGATCAGTGGCTTCTGAAGAGCAGATAAGATGAGGCTCAAACCTTTTCCTGCTGAGCAAATACACGCTTGCACAGGACAAAGTACATATTTCCTTTGTAGCTAGCACCTGATATCTTGACTGAACTTGATAGATCAGCCAGACTCACACAGCAAAATGTGAACGTTCTAGGGAAACTGAAGATGACTATCAGGACCTTTATCTCCATAATCTAGCATTCATTTGGAAAGAAAAAAAATGCACAAGTGGCACTGAAATCTGAATCTATTAAAAAATATAAAGAAAGCATTTGTTTGATCTTGAATATAAGCTACATGATCTAGTGTGAGGTGACATGGCATTATTTACTCAGAATACTACTTTTCAATCATTCAATATAGAAAATATTTTCTCAGGACTGCTGGTTGGACATGAGGATGCTACCTAATTAAAAGCCCAGCCAAATACATTCTAAAACTAGTAGTTCTTGGAGCTTTTGGACTTTCAGTACTTTGAACAGAGTTCTCAAAGTCAGTAGGCAGCTTACTTGGGTTGCTAAACAAAGTAAACAAATAAAAAACCTGAAACTACAAAACATTCCCTCTGAAGGTACAGCTGTAGGAATACATTCTATAGGTCTTCCTGTGCAGATTACTTAATGATTTACCTTTGCAAGGTCTTCCTCAATAACATCATTTCTCATTTGAGCAGCATCCAATTGAGTATAGAATCGCGCACCAATCATAGGCATGATATCATTTACACTGCGAAGCCTGTTTTGGTCAGTCAGCAAATACCTGCCAAAATATCCCCACCCCCCAGAAAGATTACTTACACAAACTGCAAGTGCCAAAAAGTTCATCCTATTATGATTTTACTTGACCCCAATGTTTGTTTGATTTATGAGTTGACAGCTTTTGTATTTTTAAAAAAGATATTAACAGAGAAAACATTTGTGCTAGTTTACTTGCCTACTTCCAGTCAGTTATTTATATTAGCTAGGGGAGGGCTTTCATGGGACTTCCTAGCTCATCCCGCTCCAACAATAAGGGAAGATGCAAAGATTCAGATTATGACGCAATCGCTTTTCAAATGAGAGAAGGGACAGAGAAACCTACTTTTACTTCTTAGGCTGTAAAGAGTAGAAACGTTGACTATACTAAGGAACACCACAAAATAATATGCAACTGAGAAAAACTAGCACTAAAGTCTTTGGTCAAAAAAATCAACATGCCTATCCCTTAACTCCTTCCATAACTACGGTACAAGACAAGGATACTGCTATGGTAAATAAGAAGCAATAAATCCCAGTATGGAAGATTACTTAAAAGGCTTGGGTGTTTGTTTTTATGTTGTTTTTGTTTTGTGTTTGTTTTGTTGTGTTGTTTTTTGGGAGGGAGACTTGCTTTGTATATTTGCTTAAACATTAATAAAATTTTATTAGGAGCTTTAACAGGATATTGATTTTTATTAGTTATATCATAAAAATACACATATGAATTAACTTTGAATGTTTGCATAGACAGCACGTTATTAAGCATTATCAGTTAATGAGAGTAAGCTGTACTCTTATTTGCATCTGAAAGTGTTATTTTGACATTTTCAACCGTACATTTAAAAAAGTTATTATTGCTTTCAATAATATTTTACAGGAAAATAAGCAAAAACAACAGCAAAGAAATGTGGTGGCAAACTTACAAGATCAGATTCTTCAGATCAGAGGAATAGTTGATTGTCACCAGTTCCATTGCTTTCTGCAGATTCTCTCTCTGAATTCCTGATAAAGAATTGCAAGCCAAAGCCAACACAACTTTCCCCAGGGAGATCAGATCTGTTTGCTAACAGGGAAAACACGCACAGATAAGATTCATAGTACAGATAAATATTACATACATTACTAGAGGGCATTTAAGACAGTTCTTCAGTAACCTTTGAAGAATTTGAACAACTAAATGTTATAGCTGTGCAACACAGCTGTCCAAGTAGTTAAAACATCCACAGGAAAATTTTAGTACCTAACAATTTCAGGGTAATATATTTATCTTTGAAAGCTTCAAATTTACCCATTTTTATCTTAAGGATAATACCAGAGTGAAATCTTTGTAGAGCTTCTGCTCGCTACAGAAGAGGTTCTCCTAAGCACTCATGCACTCATTCCTGAGGAATCAAGTGGTTGATATCAAATTGCACATCTTCTTGATACCAGATGCAAAAATATCTATCAAGGATTATTTGTTAAAACAGAAACAAGACCTGTTGGAATCCAGCAGGTCAATATTTCTGTTTTAATAAAACAACTCAAAGATTTTCATCTCATCTGGCCTGTTTGAAAAGATAAAAACTGCCTGAAGTAACTAAACAGGAACAGACCTGTGCAGCTAACAAACGGAAGAAAACCTTAGTATTACTAACCATTTTGCTTAAGAGTAGAACACTTCTTAAAAGATGAATATGCTATATAGACTTAGCTGCAACAGAAACTTCTGCCAATTTTACTACTTTAAGCAACAGCTACCAGAAGTTACTGTAAAAAGCAACATCAGATTCTGAAGTTCTCTTTAAAAACAGGACCCCAATTCAGTAGGGAACAGTAATATTCATTGCAGAAGCTGCCCAATTCTTCCCATACAAAGCCTTTCAAGTGCATATAACTTGGCCAAACTTGAAACTGCACTGGATGAGTTCTTCAGATTGAATTTAATAATCAGCTAGAGAGACTACTGATTTTTTCTTACAAAAGATACTTTTGTGAAAAGCAAGGAGGTGAACGCTATTATTCATTGTGAATGTCAGCTCCATATTCTGGAGGAAGGATATGATGTTTAGCAGAGCATATCATAGAAGGAATATAGCTTCTGTCATTTCTGTTAGAAAGGCCAAAAATTTGGTAGTGGGATAACATTAAAAGTTCTGTTTAGAATTTTGGAGCTAAAACTTTGGGAAACTGCCGAGATGGTGGATGTATCACAGCTCCTCACAGCTGTTCCACCCAGAGGGGTAGCAGTCTCTGCTCTTCCTTTGGCTGCAGCAGCTGAAGGGAGCTTTCCCTTTGGCCACATCTTCCAGATGTTGAGGCACAAAGTAAAGAACATGTTTCCAGGTCTATGAACATCCCTGCTGTTTCTGTATCAACTGCTAAAGTATGATTAAGCAGCACAATTTAAATGGATAAGCAATGTGGCAGAAGTTAAAAAGCATGGTACAGGGCAGTCACTAATGAAGACAGAAACCAGATGTGGCAAATAGAACAGAAACAAGGACAATACATGAAGGAGATGGGACTAGCATTTGCTAGACTTAATTTCCTAACGAACAAAGAATTCCTGTGCATCAGCATTGCTTTGTACTTTGGCAAAGAGAAATGAATGAGACCAACAAATCCCATCTTGGTGGGATACTGTTTACATTCGCTATCAAGTACAGTCAAGTCGAGCAGCAGAAGACACTGCTATAGCAGTAAACTGACAAACTGCTGGAGAGGTATGTGCACTGAGACATCTTCACTCAGCACAGTGGCTTTTTTTTTGCCTTTTTTTTTTTTTTTTTTTTAGTTTTTTCATTTTTTAGGTTTATTTCCAAAAGACTTAGGGGAAATAAATATTTGCATTAATCTTAATATGATCTTTGTTCTTTCTCAAGTCTCCTACTTAAAACCTTCCAACATTTAATAATTGATGAGGCAGTATCATATAGAAATTCTTAATTATCACCCAACCTTGACTGATATACCCAAAATGTAAAACTTAATCCTATGTAAATACCATCTTTCTTTGCTTAGACACTTTCATAATGCAGACTGCATTTGATTTTAAAAATGGTTGAGAAAAGAGTCTACATTAACTTCAGCCAGGAAATTCTGAATTCAGGCACTTTTTTTTTTTTTTTTTTCTTTTTTAAACCATTCGACTTGCAACATAAATTAGCATTTGTTTCACAAAGTACACCTAAATACAAAACTTGGCAAAGATGACACAACACACCAATGCAGCCTCAAAGATACATAATTCAAGTTACAGCCAATGCTTGACTTGTGTTTTGATTGCAAAATTGGCTTGGATTCATCCAGCTAATTTTAGGAACTGAAATGTTTTTTTCCTCTTGTGTCTGGCTAGATAGTGGAACAAACACGAAGACTTAGAGAAATCAGGTTCCTATTTCAAAAGGGATCAAACTACCACCTTCTGACCAACTCTGGCTCTCCAAACAAGGTAAAAACTTCCTAGGAACTGAAGAACACCATCTTCCTAAAAGGAGAAAAATCTACATATTCCTGCTAAACCTTAACCTTTCTCACTGAAAAATTCATTCATTCATTCACTCCCTTCAGCTTCAAGGCAGAGGAAGTTTAAAGGAGGCACACAGTAACTAATAGATCTTCTTGGAGCAAGGACACCAGAAGTAAACAGTATTCCTGCAGTAGCTTTGCCAGTTCAGACAGGTCATCAGGTACAATCATTCATCTGCTTACACATCATATTATGTTTTTCACATATTTAAGGATCACACCAGCTTACCAGACATTTGCTATGGTAATTATCAACACTAACTATTAAGTCATACTAAGTTGATTCACAACTTCAAAAGAAAACTTTTATACCTTTTAAGTACAGGGTATATTTTGTCCAGAAGTGTATCCTTTGTGCAGCAAATAGCCATTTAAATAGCAATTCAATTAATAAAAACTAGCCTGCAACAACCTTTATCTCCTGAAATACTTTGCTAGTAAAGATTTTATCACGACCATCTTGGTCACTGATGGAAATATAAAGTAGCATTCAGCTAAAAACCAGCCTCTAGGAAATACCTTCTGAAAGAGCCTTCACCACGAATTTTTCCCTGTTATCAAATGAATTTTAAATATGTCATGAACGAATTAAAAATTAATTGAATAGGTACCACTCTGCAATTTTAATGTTAAAAACAATTATGAGCTACTACGCACAAGGCCCTCAAGATATCTGAGCGTTTTATACAGTTGGCTTTATTAGCTAAACACATAAGCTAGTCAAATAAATCTGACTTCCAGCAAGATCCATTTTTCTAAGTTCTTTGAAACTGATGTTACTCTTTGTTTATCCTATTTCACTGCTGTGCTTGGATCAGTAACAGCTCAAGTTCTATGATCCACTCTACAATTCTGTGGATTTGTTCATCCTTTTAAGCTCTGGAATTGTAGTTAGAAGTCCCTCCAACTTCCTACATTACTTTTTTTTTTTTTTTTTAATTTTATTTTTAAAAGTCAACGTTAATAGTTAAGATGCCTCTTCAGTTAGTGTCTTGAAATTTAGGGAGGTGCATATCAAAGTTATTTTGGTTTACTACATTAAAAATATTTACTTTGAGCAAACGTTACCTTACAGCCTTTGCTAAATCAATAACACTTACGCTTTCTCTTCATTTCACATGGAGAGGACTAACTTTCATTTTATTCCAAATACAGAAATATGTATTAAAACTTTCTACTGTTTTCTGCATCACCATTTACAGTATTACTACATGAATTTAGTAACTAACTGACAAGTGACTTCTAAGACTGGAGGTGAGGAGGGGGAAGATGATGTATATAAGATTTAAGCATCTTGTTTTTAACCTAAGTCGCCATTCATATATTTTTAGCTTTCCATATCGATGCCTTTATTTAACTCTTAAATGACCACGTAAGCTAATGCATTTAACACAGATTCTGAAAAACAGACCATGAAGAACAATTGCATTCCTTTTGCATAGCTCCTCTCTGTTCTGGTCAAATTCTTTCCTATCTATGTTAACAATGGGAAATAGCCAGAAAGTGAAAAATGCTAACAAAAATACCTTCCTGCACTAAAGACAACAACAACAAGGAAATGCATATAAGCTGGGCAGTAAACCAACAGATAACCTACATTTTTAACAGTCACAAGAGTCCCAGAGGAATTCAGGAACTGGGTCATGGATCGAGAGGAAGAAGAACAAGCTGCAGCTGTTATTTTGTAGTGCTATCTGGCTAGGTCAAACAAAAAGGTAGGACATGATAAATGACCCCTGAATTTCAAGGAATTAATTCCATCCAGAATCTCTGAAGGAACAAAATCAATTGTGAGAGCCTAGCCTTTCCAGAGGAAGCAACAAAAAGGAAGTAATACAATGTTTTCTAACTCCAGCGTGCACCTTCCACACTTAAAGAGTACTGCAGTTTTAGCAGCAATACTTGTATAATACATTCTTAGTACTGTTCAAGTAAACAAAACCCATATCTAAACAAAACTAGGCATTACACCAAGCAAGTTAGTTGCCAAATGTTGGGCTCCTACAGTTCTAAAAGCTTTTGACAGATTGGCACACCTGCAAGTATTCTTAGATTTGTACCTCCAAGTACATTAAATATTCAGCTTTAAAATTTCAGAGATATTATGACATTCAAGTACGATCTGTTTTCCTGCTGCTACTCAAGTAAACTTCAGTAAGTATTTAATCATAATCTCACTATAGCTGTAGGATTGAAACTTCTCACTTACATGTATCCCTATGTTCTCTTGGCTGTTTTCCATTATGTGACTACCACAAGCCCATTGATATATAGTTGTTGGGGTGTAGGGGGGTCCTTTGAAGTCCTACTCAAAGCACACTGAAAATTGCTTTACTATATTATTCCAAGAAAAAAAAAAAAGTTGCTATGTTCTAGGACAAGGTCTCCAATGAGCTAGTTTCTGCCTGGCCAAAGTTCAAACATTTCATTTATTACTGGAAGACTCTGAATGAGCAATTTTCTCACAGTGAATAATCTCGATTAATGAAAATAAATTAAATCCAACTCCCTACTGTAGTCTTTCACTCCCAGTATGAACAGGGTACGTGATGACTGCTGAAGTAATGTACTTTACCCTGAGGGGAAGTTAGGGAAAGAGGCACTTCTGTACACAGTGATGCTCCAGATGACTGTGGAACAGTTTTTGTTAAGTCTAAAGGGATTCTTCTTAATTCAGGAATTATGCAGAGTCCACACTTCAGAGAACGTCAGGAGAACACGGAAAAACTAGGAGCCTAAAATAAAGATACACTCGAACCTTTTAGGAGTGAGGAGAAGGCCTAAATGCAATTACTTAAAAAGATCTCTTACTCCTCTGTGAACAGGCATTTGTCACAATTATTTTTGTTAAAACATACGAGAAAGAGCAAAAACTGCTACTGAAACATTTTCTGATCTCTATCACTAAATGCAAGATTTTCCTTTCTCTCATTAAAAATCTGTGATTCCAACAATTTCTGAATTATTTTGTTAAATACTTGTAGTTTGACCTGTTCTGCAAGTTTGCTGAAATTTGAGAAGCAGAAGATAGTAAAAAGAACTTTAAGTTTTCTAAATTACAAAGAAATTTAAACTAAGATCAAATCAGGAATGATTTTGATATATCAACTACAATTCAATTAAAATATTAATCTTCCAGAAGGAATCACACTGGTTTTCTGTACTCTCTGAGCCAAGTCACCAACCTCACTACAGCACTGTTGTCTTACCTGAAACTGAGCCATTAACGCCAGTGGATTATTTTGACTGTTGTCAAATGTTAAAACGTCAAAGATTCCAACACAATTTACTCGCAACCTTTGCAACAACAACAACAAAAAAGAACAAGTGTAGTTACATTTTGTTGATTACTTTATTTTTCCCAATATTCATATCATTGAATGCTTTAACATGACAAAAAAAAGGCATCTTAGTACTATGAAGCAGGAAATACTGATTTTAATGTTTTATAATTCAGACAGACAGCCTTCAATTTACAAATAAAGCATTAAGTTACTAAACCGGCAGTA
This sequence comes from Tragopan temminckii, assembly GCA_028571105.1. Lineage (NCBI taxonomy): Eukaryota > Metazoa > Chordata > Aves > Galliformes > Phasianidae > Tragopan > Tragopan temminckii. The sequence continues at coordinate 14,004 of JAOWBP010078414.1, forward strand.
GAGGACTTGAACAGCATTGTGGGGACAGTGCATAAGCCTTCTATACATTTTTCAGGAACTTGGGGAAAAAAAATCTTAACAAATTAAGCACATTGTCTCATATCAGTTAAAGGTAACAGCTCTTTCTAATTAGATTTGTTATTTGCCTAACAAAAGTTCACGGTCAGCAGCCACCATGAACACAGACCATGGTATACAATGAGAATTAATGCTTTCATTACCTTGTCTTGCCAGTTACTAGAATCTTTGTTGGATCCATAACTCTGCATGCTAGTCCTGCTGTATGAATGGTCCGTAAGGCAGAGCTGAGCTGCACGATATATGCCCATATCAATGACTCTGGAAGCAAACCCGCATGCTGTCGTGGTAGAGGTCCATCATGCTGACCTAGTAAGGAAAATATTCTTTGTACCAACAGATGGCTACTGCAACAAATTAAAGCTAAAACATTTTGAAATATAAAGTTACTCCTTTCATTGATTTCTTAATCAATGGCTATCAAAAGACAGACATATTTTGTTTTAATGATTTTTGTTTAATTTTATTTTTGTAACTACAATAAGCTTTAAAAAGCTGCCAATTCCCCAGGTATTATTATATCCACTCACATTCAGGAAAACTATGCTGATTTCTAAGTTTAGAATGAATATTCACTGCAAAAAGAGCACCATTTAAAATTTCTGGAAGTAGGTATTCAAGAAGTAGAACTAATGGTATCCAAAAAAACCAAGTACATATCAGAATAGCTGCAACAGGTCCTGTATACCTCCCTACAGTAAAGGAGATGAAACAAGTCAAACACAGTCTATTTGGTAAAAGTGAGGAAAATGGACCAAACTAGTTTCAAACTAAGTAAGCAAATCAAAGTGGAAGATCTCGTAGCTAAACAGCATAAACAAAACTTCATGTGTGTTCTGTCGTGACCCAACTCACTGACAAGTCATCACTCTATGACCCCTGTTTTACGGGCCACACAAAAGCAACACATCCCTTCATTTCAGAATGAATTTGTAGTCCTTTCAAAAGTAAAAGTACTTATTTCCAAACGCCCAAATTCAACACTGCGGGCTGTTTCCCAGTAAGACTGAGCTATAGATGAAAACAGTAAAACATAGATAAATGTTACTTTCTGTAAGATGTCTTTAACACACAGTAGCTACTCTTTGCATGGCACAATGCACAAGAGAAGAAACTAAATCCAGAGAAACATTCATTTCTTGTGTTTCTTCCACAGCATCCAATGCATTCATATCTATGCGCTTGCTCAAAGTAAGCATTTGTGTGCCTCTGCATGTATACACACACAAGCGCTGAAAAATGAAACATTACTGTAAGCTTTACTTCACAATATACTGATTCGGAGTGAGCGTGATAGGTTGAGGACATTCCCAGACTGACAAAAATTGATGGAAAAAAAAAAAATACTAGTTAATTTTGCAAATCTCAGTTGCTTTGATTTAGATCATGAAGGCCAAGACACTGCTTTCCTTAAATAGCATGAAGCCTGGCACAACAACTGAAGGTTGAATCCAAGGTATTCCTTGTTTTTTCTGGCCTCCTAATGAATTGTTATGCAAATCACTTCCCACAAGCCAGCATACCAGGAATCTCATGTAGCAAGCTCCACCCCCACCACCATGCTTCTCTGTTCTTCAGCATAAGAAAAATGATGATGATATCAAATGACTGGGGAGATGTAAGTTCCTGTATTAATCAAGGTTCTTCTCTTAGCCATTACTTGTTACACAGCACGTTTTTGGTAAACAGCACTGTGTGGGATGCATTTAACAGCAATGCGTATGGATTTTGTAAGATGGTTACATATGTATAACAGTTACATACGTACCAAATAAATGTCCGGAAGAGAAGTGCTCTATAACATTCCGAAGATAAAAAGAACCAGAACTTAGGGGCTATTTTTCTGCTTGTGACTTCAGAATGCTTGCCCTTGGATTTCCAAATTAAAGGTATCATAACCAAGAGGACATTCAAAAAAAAAAAAAAAAGTTGAGAGATCACAGCTTCTCCTTCTCTACCAGAAAATCTAAATCAAGCAGCGATATTGTTTACTACTGGAAATATCTGCTTGAGGCTACAGCCAAATCCAGGCCACTGCTTTGAGGCTGTAGCCCTTGTTCCCATGCACTACAGGCACAAGCTCAAACACTGGAAGAATCACACGTGGACTGCCCTCTTACATATCTATTTGTTCAAAACATCTAAAGTTCAAAGCAGTTCAGTTTGCTGCGATGCTGGTTATGAAACACATTCCCTGAAGGCCTACCAGGCCTGCTGCAGATGGCCCATGAGCAACAATCCAAGGAAACAAGACTCCAAAGCTCACTATGCAGGTGAAACAGTTAAAAATGATCAAAGTTACATTAGTCTAAGAAGCAATATTTTAGAAGTTCATATTTGATTTGAAATAAATTCCTAGCATGGGCTGAATCCACACAGAGTTTCATAATACATTCTTCCTCTGGTGCAGTATGGACTCACTCCTATTAGTGCTTTCATCTGAGACACAGTACATAAATAATAACGTAGATGATTAAAAATGTAAGAACTTCCACTCCAGAAACATGAGTAGTCCATTATTTTTCTTGCTACATTAAAATGAACTCAATAGGGGTTTTCTTGTTGTTGCCTTTTTTACTTTTTAGTACTGTGCTATGATGTTCTCAGATGAGAAAGAACTGCACTCTTTGCACTGCTGTGTCTTTTTTCTTCCCTTCTCTTTTTCTTCCCCAATAGCTTCCAACTAAGTTCAGTTCTCCCATACAAGGACAAAGCCAGAGTTAGTCCTGATACGGGAAGGAAAAGCTGCAGTATTTATGTTCCAGTATTGCTTCTAAATTTCAGAGTTGCTTCAAGCTCTCAATAGAAAATTAAAATATTTAATCATCTTTGACTTTATAACATTCATAGACAGAGAATCATTGTGCTAACTTTAAATATTTATAAATTTCTCCTGCTCATCGCAGTCCAGGTACATAACTTCATTCATTTTAAATTGAAAAGATTTCTTCTGAAAAACACACTCAGTGACTGAGGAATGCAAAAACTACAAAGTCAACAACAATGTCCACTTTTCTGGATTAAATACCACTATTACCAGTGTGTCCAAAGGAAATCAATGTCCAGGAAGCTTGTCTACATTTATTAGAAATATTAATTTGCTATGAAACAGAATCTGTGCTGAGAGCTACCATTAAGTGCTTGTACACCACATTTAATTCCTGAGAGTATTTTCAATATACAGATCAAAGGAAATACAAGAGGCATGCTCATCTCTGACATTAACCCTCCCAAAAATTCATCAGGACAAGGAAAAAAAAATTAACTGACAGCAGCATGGAGTTACTGTTAGTTGCCAGGATTTTCTAGCTGGCAGTTTGGAAATACGTACATTCAGAAATGTGGTTTACCATTTAAGTAAATCACTGGGAAGTTAAGAGAAAAGGTATTCAGTACTTTTGGGCTAATTCACTAATTCAAAAAATCATGTCTGCAGAGATAAATGCCCTAACATATACCATAATCTAAAATTGAATAGTATCAGAACAGTGGAAGAAACATATAAGCATTAAAACTGTTTTAATAGAATGTTAAGTTCAGACTCTTCGTCAAAATGCAAGTATTGAGGAAATACAAGGAATGAGAATCCAACAAATAGTGATAATTTAAATATGTATATTCCAAGGTAAGTGAAAGGCAGACTTTAATTTTAGAACTTGTGAATATTTAACTGACAGAACAACATCAGATTATCATATTGTACCACTTCAAGAAAGAATATTTCACTGCATAAAGAACAATACAAGGCGTAAATTCTGTAGAATTCAGAAGCAACAAAGACATATGCTTTGCAAGTGCTTAGAATAGAAATAAATGTAAACTGCTGATTTTTCCCCCCCACTACCATATCTACAAAGTAATAATGTCTGCAAATAGCATGGCAAAAGAAAAAAATAAACTTCATCGCAGCTGACCACATAGACATCAGAAGTGACAGCTACATAAACCATAATCCTCAGCTTTTAACTGTCAAAATCTACTGCTGCCAACTTTAGCATTCAATATAAATAAGGCTGCATATCTGAAATCAAATTGAGTTCACTGATCAGGTTGACAGTGTCGTGCCTCCTAAAACTTTAAAAGCAACTGCACTAATCTGAACCTCATGTTGCAGAGTACCCAATTTCCATCCATTCCCCTGCTTCTCTTGGAAGCCTCCTCTAGGCAGGCAGATGGCCAAGAAACTCCGTGAGGGGGTGGACAAAGGATCCAAGAAGGCAGGAATTTTCAAGAAATCAAGTTATAGGTATGCTATTTTATTTTTTCTCTTCTTCTAAGTTGCTCCTTCAACAGAGGAGGAGATTTGAAAGCACCAGTTACCAAAAAAGAAAGGTCAGAGCAAAGATTTGCAGAAGGGTTTGGTAAAACTGGTCAACAGCAGGTTACTTATTTTTTCCTTCTAATTTACATAAAACAAAGACCAGAAGAGTCACAATCAGAAGAGAACTATCCTCCTCAAATATAGCACTAAGATCTGCCACAATCATTCACTTCAATTAAATAATCTGTTGTGGCTAAACAGAAGCTAATGTCTTTCTTTCAGCTCCAAAACCCATCTCTGCCTAAGTAAAAAGGCTGTACTGGATCAAATATAAGATCTAGGTAGCCCTCTAGCCTGTTTCAATAATATACACACTAAAATCAGAAGAGTATCTCAATAAATACCTAAGATCACAAAGAACAGAATATTCTGCTATCCTCCAGTGATTTGGTGCTGGGAGACCTCCTGAGCTATTCATTGTCTTTGCGGCTAACAGACCTCCAGGTATTTCTCTTTTGTGAGTAAGCACACTTTCCCTTTGAATCCAGACAAGTATCCACAAGAATTTGTGACAAATTTCCACAACTTAACTATCTTTAGCTGGTTTTGAATTTGCTGTCTGGCTAGTTTCTTTTGCCTGTCCCTAGCTTTTTGCATTGAAAGAAACAAAACAATTGCTACTTATTTATTTTCACTGATGATTTACAGATACCTACCATATTCCACTCATTATTAAACCCACCATGTTTCTCTCCATCTTTAAAAGCATGAAAAGCACTATTTCACTAAGCTGTTCCTCATACACAGGCTTATCCCTGTCACCTCTGAACTTCTTCTATTTCTTTACAACCCTCAAAATAGGTGAAGGTACAGCTACAGATATAAATCTATAATGCAACTATATCTTGAATACAGCATCTTCCCTTTCATTGTTTACTCTTTTCTTTATCTGTACCAATCCATTTCCTATTTTTTTCTATTCAAGCAAGAGGACAGTGTTTTCCTTAATCTACTTAAGCTGTAGCCCCAGACATTATTTTTTCCAGTAGTAACAGCCATGACAGAGGTCATCGCTTTATACTTAAAATTAGGATTATGTTTTCACTCAATCATTTCATTTACATTTATAACACCAAATTTAACTGCCAGGTTTTTACCAAGTGTTCCAGTCTCGTAAGATCCTTCTGCAATCCATCACAATTAGCCTTTGTTTTTAAACTAATCCAAATAAGTTAAGTATTATCAGCAAACTTTGACAGAGCATTGTTTACCTTCAATACAGATAAGTGAATGTGTTAAGACATACAACTGCCAGCACGTTCCTGTGAGACTCCGTGAGTGATCTCCCTTCACTGTGAAAATTGACTGTACACTCTTTACTATTTCTTAACTTTCAACCAGTTACTAACCTTACTGAGGACTTCTCTGATCTGATCAACACTTCTGATCAACAACTAGGGTTGTTTCATTGTTGTTGTTTTCTTTAAAGAGTCTTATGGATGTCACTGAAAGTTATATTTACTGGATTTTCCCTTCAAAGAGTTTCAATAAATTAATAAGGCATGACTGCTTCAAAAAAAGGAACAAAACTTATTCTTTCCTAGTGTGACAAATGGACATGTCCCAAAAATATTTATTATGCCTTCTATTAATTTATCTAGAACAGACATCAATCTTCTGTAAGTAATAGAGAGGTGTAAAAACATACAAGGACTGATTTACATGGAAATTCAAAAACCACAGCTGGGGGACACTCAGAAGACTAGTCCTGCACAAAAATCAACCTAGCAGCAGATCTTCCACGTTTGCCATACTAAGTGAGTTTCATATCAAGTTCACTGAATTTGTAATTATGATCTTCAACTTGCCATAAGATAGGGACAAGTCAGTCTAGGGGTTCTTCTATCATGAGGTATTATCACCAAAACCAGTGGTGGAACTCAAGTTCCAACCTTACTTATACCAGTCAGTTCAGTATAACTGAGTAGAAAGAACTATTCAGTGTTAAAGGAACCTACAAGGCTCTGAATGTATTCATGCAGTAACGATCTATTACATTCTGACCTACCAGATAGTCAGTGTCAACCTTTAAAAGACTGAATTCACAAATTAAGGCTCTAATTTCAAAAGGCACAAGAAAGAAGAAACCTCAGTTTGTGTTTATCTTTAACCACTGGTCACCTAAAGGCATTTAGGCAGTATCTACATCAATAAAATAAGTAAGTCCAGGTCACAGGCTTTATTACTGTCCTCTGTTCACTTTCAAGGTTAGTCCTGTATTGAGTGGGAAGCTGGGACAAGTGAGTTCCAAGGGTACTTTCCTACCTAAAGTCATTCTGCGATACCATTCAATTGATAGTTCGCTTCTTTCTCAGTGTGGTATTGGTTCATGCTCAGTTTTGGCCTGCTGTGCTCCTGAATGACAACACCTGAATGTGGTCTTCAGGACCATATGGGCCAAGAACTGGTTCCAAAAGGCAAGACACAGTATACTGTTTTGGAAGGAAAGAGTTTAACCATATAGATATGAGTTCTACTGGACAACTTAACATGCTGTGATAGATTTTACTAATGATGTACCCTTAATTCTCAGAGCATAAATCTGAAAAAAATAAAAATAAAAATCAGACCTATGATACGGAATCTGTCAAAAATAATATATTAGAAATTTCTGAACCATTTCTTGTCTTCAACTAGTACTTAACATTTAAAAAAAAAATTTAAAAAGCACCGCCTAATTAGTCCTCATAATAATTTCCAGGGAAAACAAAACAAACAAAAAGCCACACAACACACCATTCTGTATGTGCAGAGAACCTGAACAATAAGCATCACATTGACAAAGTAGATGCCTAGTATGAAATATCTCCAATAAACATTAGATGTTACCCTGTGACAGCTCTGCAATTAGAACCCCACAGCTCTTGGCTCTCTATCCCCCCATGTAAGTTTCCTGTAGGCAAAGAATTTTAATTCACTTACAAACTGAAAAATTTAACACAAGTAAGAAGTTATTTCAAAAATCCAAGAAAAAACCCCCAACCCTATATTCAGCAATGTCATTCAGAAACAGAAAAGGAAGAAAGTTCTGTTTCAATCAGTTTATGGGATGATGAAATTGATTAGCTAAAAAAATAAAGATGAACAACTTCTTCTGATCAACTTTTTAATTGATCAAGTATTGAAATAGTTTACATAAATATATTACGAAAACGTGTTTTCCTTACCCCATTTTCTTTTTGTGAAATAGGCATCAGCACTAGGGTCATTGAAGTGTCTGCTCATCATAGTCTCTCCTCCAGCATGAAAATCATATGCAAAAACAAGAGCTTAAAAAATAGAGACATGTGACAATTACTATCTCCAGCATATTTTTAAAAAGTCACAACATATTAATTGGTAGGAAAAAAAAAGTTATAAACTCACAATGCTCTCCAAATGCTTTAGTGGTAAACACTTCACGTAAGGTTACTATATTTGAGTGCTGAATTTTTTTCCACATGTCAACCAATACCATGCACTTCGTGTTAACAAGACGAAAACCTGGAAAAGATCAAAAAACATTTTAATATGGTTGGGAAATGTGGTTTTTTTGTTTTGTTATTGTTCTTGGTTTTTTTTTCCTACAATCATGTCTTCTAAAAATACTGAAAAGTAATCAAACACTGAAATAAGACCAGCATGCTTAGGAGTGCCAGGTCTGTGGGAACCTCTTGCTCTCTTTACACCCACAGAATAATTCTATCAAAGCTGTTTCAAGCTCTACACGTAGAATATAAAAATATTTATTTAAACAAAAAATAGCCCTGGCATAAAAAAAAAAAAAGAAAAAAAGACTACTCAGTTTTTCTCACCATGTATCCTCCGAAGGCAATATGGCAGGTCATCTTTACTATTTACAGCTTTATAGCACGACGTAATGTACCCAAAGTTGCTTGTTTTCTGTATGCGATTGGGTGGTGGCAATGGTTCTAAAGGAAAGAGACTGTGGTAGCTGTCCACTTCTGCTGGAACTGCTAAATCAGTACATGCACAGAAACAGATATAGGTATACTTTGAAGAAATTATTACAAGAGCAGAGAAAACGAAATCTGTTATGTCATTAACATGTGAATTCCATGCATCATTTTCTTTATATGCACATTAAGTAAAAATTCACTACTTCTGCATTAATACTGACACACAGGTTCCTGGAAGGGACTCCAGGAAGCTAAAATAGATGTCCTCATAAAAATAGTTACACCAAATAGAACACTGCATCTTTTCTGTTGATTTTATCTGCTATTTTCTCACTCATCTTAAAAATTCATCCTTCTGAAGAACATTCCTCTGTTGTGTCTGTGGTATTTTTTCCTGCACAGACTCACAGATAAGCACCATTTCCATACAGACTTCGTATCACTTTAAGAACCCTATTTCATCACACGAAACAAACCTGAATTTTGAGTTGTAACATATTGGTTTAGAAAACAGGCACTGCAGGTTTACAAATCAGGTTAAGAGATTACAGTCCCAAAAAGAGATACACTTGTATGTCAGCTGGGTTAGTAAACTTCAATGCATTTTAGACTGTATCATATTCGTATAAAACACACGACTAAGAAGAATGCTGCAACCAAAAACAGCAATCTGTTTAAAAACAGAGTTGATTGTAAATTCCTCAAAAATCAAATTACAATGAGCAGTACATTTCTCTCACCTGCCAACTAGTACAAAACCTCTGATAAACCAGCCAATTCATACTAAAACAATCAAGTTGTTAATATAGCATTTGAAGACACTTACTAGGTATTCCTTTAAGAGGATTCACATAGAAAAAATGATGCAATACTGTTTTGCATAAGGCTTTATTGTCTTAATATCTTTCTTTTTTCACTAATTTAAATATTCCCAACCATTACAGTGTTTCAAAACAGAATAAAATTACTTGAAAAGTGAATAGAATCAAGAAATAAATTTAGTATTTCCAAAATACTTTGGTTTTGGTTATCCACAACCCAGACTTCATTTAAAAAAAATTAAAAACAGGAGGGTTACGTTTTTATTTGTTGTTGGTTTGTTTCAAGCCACTGGTAACTACTGTTGTATACGTAAGACTACAGAACAACATGATCACAATTTAAATTATAAAAAATACTTACCAGGAATATCAGCTTGATCAACCTGGGCCATCGTTATTAGGTGTCTATTGATCAGTTCCTGAAGAACAAATTAGGTCAAGTTTTGAAAACTAGCTTGAAAAGTTAATGACTTAAAAGTTAAACTCTTCAATGGAGGAGCTGCAAAAGACATTAGCCAGAACTAGCATTGACAGAGGTATCTACTGCATTAAGGCTGAAGGGAATAGTAGTCACAGCCAAGCCCTAAAAGAAGGGCTCATTAACTAACATCCTTCCTTTCAGTTAAAGGCTTTAAAACTGGATAGGATTACAGCTTAAAAGAACGCTATATAAGAACTCATGCATACTAATATGTAATACACAACAAGTAAGAATACGTACTGAAACAGGCAATCATGGCATGCAGATTAGATTGCAATAACATATGCTGAAACCCACACCACAATCCTCTTTTGTGCTCTATTCACCACAGGACTAAGTTTTTAAAATTCTCCATAGGGAAAACTGATTGCACAGCTGTTTAGTCATGATTTCTTTTCTGCTACTGCCAATTTGCTACATTTCTCCAAGATACGTGATTTCACTTTAAATTCTCTTTTATCTTACCTGTCTGAGCTCATCTGCCATGAAGAAGGAAGGTGCATTTGCTTTTGGCTGCATATAAGCAACATGGGGTGCAGCTGGATGGTAAATGTGGTAGTTTGGAAATACCTTAAAGTAAAAAAAAAAAAAAAAATGTTAAGCAGTTTAAAATCCTTAAGCATAAGGAAAATAGTTTTGTCATTTTATTAATTTAAGCTACTGAACTATAAAGTCTTCAGGCACAGAACATGTTACAAATACACTGTCAGGTGCATTACAATTTTCTTATGTGATACTCAATACACATGTGCTTTTGAAATCATTGGTAAGTATATACTTCACATTTTTACTACTGCTTTCCCCTTCACTATAAATGCAAAATTTCTTTAACCTATCAAACATGAAAGCAATTTGAAATAATCATTGATGTTTTCTATGTATGTATTCACTGAGACATACATAAAATGTTTTCTAATTTTGTAGTAAAAAAATACAAAATACGTAGGTAAATAGGTAAACAGAGAACAAAAGATCTTTAGTCTTTTGTTTTCCAAGACCACTGAAATCTATCTCAACATTGAAAAGGCCAAATCTTCACACAGAAAAAGTGTTTCAGAATATTATGACTAACTAGTATTGCATTAATCAATTCTGTATTTGTAAATTCCATGTACTTTTGCACTAAAACCAAACATACCATTCCTGTGAGAGGTGCTGGAGTTGTATCAGTATAGAAGTATGTTGTTCCACCCACTGTTTCCTTCTGGATAACCTGGCCAGTAGATGGAGGCTGAGAGACAGCGTTAGCAACAGAAGCAGAGGCACTAGTAGGCACCATATAGTTTGCTGGGTTAGGAGTATGACTTCTTCGTCGAGGAGCAGGAGATGTATGAGGAGTTATTTTGGGGGAATGAAGAGGAGAAGATCCCGCTGATAGTGACATTCCTTAGAGAAAAGAAGAACAGATTCTCAATCAAATCTCTGTTGTTGCTTTCTTTTTTTCTTTAATTTGAAAAAAATCCTTTACTACACACACTTCAGAACTGAATAATATTCCAAGCAGATGAGAGGCTTAAGGATGTTTACATCTTTATGAAGAGTTAAAGGTAAAACATTAACACCAAGACTGGAATAGACATTTCCTTGAGAAGTCTTTCAGAGAGAAAAGGCTTGAGAACTTACAACCTTCATATTAAGAACTGGAAAAATATAGGTAGAAAGAGGAGAGATGGACTGAATTCACGCTTTGTCTAGAAGAAGAAAGTTTATTAAACTACATGGAAAAAATATTAATAACTTGGTGGTAAGTGAATGTTTACATAAGTCAGAGGAACAGTCAGTGAAGCTTGCTAAGCTATAACTCATTTAACCCAATTACGTGTTCCTGCTACTAGAAGTACATTCAGAAATGACTATTATCAGAGTTAGCTCTCCAATGATTACAGAACACAAATAAGCAATAAGAAACAAACTACTACTAATCATTTCAGAGAAACCTATTTTCCTGTCATAATCAAATAAAAATCCAGCCTTTTCAAGAACTATTTGATATGTAGGGATAGGTAACTTCGCAGAATGAGATCTGCAAGGTATTCATACAGGCATTTGAAAGTTTTCTCAAAATTATTCTCTTGATTGCTGTTTACAGTAAGTTTAGTGAAAGGCAGGCAACCAAACTGAAGCTTCAGTTTAGATTCTAAACACAGTGTGTCAGTGAGGGGAAAAAAGGCAACCTGCACTATATACAGACTTCTTAGTCAACAAAAATTTGTTTGGCTGTTTCTTTCAAGAGTTATACTATAAAAAAAATTCTCAGGTACACCTATTTATAATAGTTTATGATCTGCTGAAGAAACCACCAGTTAGAAAACTTATAACATTACTAGCAGAAGATACCAGTTATCATGGTGTTTAAATTAAAGCAAAGGGGAGCACTTCCGAAATTTTCTGTTGCTCCATTCAGATTGGACTGTATGTTTGCTGCTTTGAGCCATAAGTATATTAGTCATGCCTTTCAAACTTCTGCTGAAAGATTTTTTTCTTGAGCAACTATTATACGCAGTTCTTACCGACACAATTTCAAACATTTTTTCAACACTAAAACTTAGTTTCTTAAAATGTATCCCTGCTGAAGCATAGTTACAAATATAAACCCTTTATGTCTTTGAGCATTAATGGAGTGAAAGGGAGATGATCAGTTATATGAATTCTTTCAAATGCCCTTCTGATCTCGTGTAAGTGTCATTTCAGAAGGAACTTGAAAGTTTAACGAAAGTCATCTGGCAGACAGAACATACGGGCTATTCATTTGCCAATACATATAAACAGCTCAAGATATGAAACAAACTTGATTAAATTTCATTTTCATGCTACAAGAACACCACTGCCTGGGTTACAAGAAATTTGCTGCTTTTTAGTACTGTGGTAGGTTTCAGCAGGCAGAGGCAGCAAATGCCCAAGATGATAGATACCTTTGAGAGATCTGCATAAAATTCTGCAGTCTGAGTACATAAGTATTAACAATTAAAACCCTTTTAAGTCACATACACACAAAAAAATCATACAGTGGAGCTGATGCGGAGCTAAATATTTATGGGAATAATAATTAAGGTGCACAAACTCAAGCAGATCTCATGAGCTTCATGAGGATTTAAACCAGTTAAAACCTTACTTATATTAATATTTAACCAAAACAAAACAGGATGAGATAGCAAAGCACAATCTAAACATCCAGGGAAGGCAGCAGCAGGTGGAAATTACTGCAGGAAAGAAAATGAAAATGGCTGCATTAAAAGGTAAACACATATTCCTACTGACTGATGCTGACGGAAAAAGACAGTACTGAGCACAATGGTAAAATTGTGGTCAATGTGGAGAACACCTCAATGGAATTAGATCAGCTGTTTTCAATAGTGCATTTTTATGTAAGTATATAATCATGAGTGTATAAGAAAAGAGGATTTAATCTAATTACAGTTACATTTCTAATTAAAATTGTATTTCATATAATTGTACCATGACCCTGACCAAAAAAGTAACATTTTTAAGCTTTCTGTATGTCTTTAAAGTTCCCTACATCAAAATTCAAATGCCAATAGGATTACTAGGTCAAACACTAAAACAGGTGCGTCAAATTGTTCTTCCCGAGTCTAATACACTACTAGATGGCCCTCAATTCCTTCTGTTACTGAATCTTAAAAAGAGAGTAAATACTACCTTGAAAGGCAAACTGCTAGGAAAAAGAGCTCTTCTTGCTTCAAACTTTAAAAAAAATGATGTCATGGTATCACGCCAACATGGAAATGGTTGTAGGCTTTCCAACTTTTTGCCAGATTGACTGAAAGCACAGGTTACCTACATGCACCTGTAACCCTGCTGTTCAACTGCTGACATAGAGAAAGATTATTTGCACAGAAGAATTAAGCTAGACTTCTCTATTGTTGCATTTTCTCTTCTTGCAATGTTTTTTATTTTTGAATTTTCATTGAGACTGAAGAGGGAACTTAAGGAAAGTTTTGAAAGACAGTCATCTCAGTGGTATTTTATTTCACTGTGTTTTAGTATTCTATTAAAAGCTGGAGACTGAGATGAAGACTGATTGTGGAGACTACGCTTGAAAGCACTTATCTAAGAAATGTGAAGATACATGTGTAGAAGTAGAGGTAGCCTTCTTATGTGCTGTGTCCTAATGGATGTGTCAGGTGTGGATATAATAGGTTAGCTTCTGATTGTCACTTCCTACAGTATTTCTGCAGTATATTTTTTTCCACTTAACAGGACAGGTGGAAAACGTATTTTCCAGGGACAATCAATTTTGTGAAGAGTTACTTATAAAACAGTAGGTGCCAAAAATGTTTTTGTTTTACACCTACCTTTAGGGAGGTCTCAGAGATTAGATAGATGAGATAATTTAAAGTTTTTCCATCCTCAAGAAGGAAATCAAAGAATTGTTCTCTACTTTGTAATAGATGAATTAAACTATGGCTCTTCTAAAAAAGTTATTCCTACTACATTTCCTTATTTAAGAAAAAATATTAATTCCTTACAAAATACAGGAAGAAATTTCATGCAAAAGCTGGAGTCTTGCACGTTTCATGAAAGAACTGGAGAATATACACCATTTAACTGGAAGGAGACTTCTCTTTATTTAAAGGAGAACTCCTGCAAACTCTTTACACTGGTAAGCAAAATCAAACTAAACCAGTAACGCGCACTAATGGCAATTTTCAAACATCTTTAATTCTTTGTTTTGTTATCTACTACGACATAGATGGTGACATTTCCACATGCATAAATACCATTTTCTTATTTAAGAACTTAGTCCTTTAGAAAGACCACCTCCTAAGTCACCTTAAAGTAGCAAAAATTTGGGTTTTTGTGGTTTTTTTTTTTGTTTTGTTTTCGTTTTTTTTCTGGAGGGTATATACTATTGAGAGCTAAACCTCTTAAATAAAAACAAATATCTTTGGGTATTATTTACTTAAGTTCAGAACATTCTGCACTCAGTGTAGAGAAAGAAGCTTCTACAAAAATTCAAAGCACCCGCCTCAGACCCCTGCT